>WEIV01024327.1:114086-124872 GCA_013390005.1 Calyptomena viridis
AAAAATTTTCCCCAGGCCCGTGAAAATTAACCGGGGGGGGGGGGGGGGGGGGGGGGGGGGGGAGATGGGGGCCTTAGCTTCTTTCTGCCTGCTCAATTTTGACGTCATTTGTCAGCAAATGTTCTCCATGCCACTTTTTCATGTGTTTCTCCAGGGTGCTGTAAACACTGAAGGGCATCTGGCAAATGTCGCAGCGGTAGACCTCCTTCCCTATCTGGCCATGTGTTTTCATATGGCGCGTCAGCTTACTGCTCTGGGCACATGCATAGTTGCAGAGCTCGCATTTGTAAGGCCGCTCTCCAGTGTGGCTCCGACGGTGTACCGTCAAATTGCTGCAGTTCTTAAAGACCTTGCCACAGTACTCACATGTATCGCTCCTGCGCCCTTCCTTCGAACTGGGTCGCCCGGGGCCAGGTCCACTGATGTGGGGGGTGCTGCCTCCACTCGCTGTGCCGCTGCGCCCTGAGAGCCCCCCATCCAGCATGTCCCCCGGCGGAGTGGAGAAACGCAGGCTCCCGTTCTCCGACGAGTGCTCGGAAGAGGTCGCAAAGGGGGATTGTCGGGAGTCTGTGAATCCGAGGAACGGATCCTTCATGAAGTGCCGCGATGCTGCATACCCTACCAGCCACTGGGAGTAAACGTTTTCAGAAGGTATTATCGTTGCTGGTGGCAAGTCCAAATCTTTCTCTACCTTTATCCTTTTAGAGGAATTGTTTAAACTGGGGCTCGTGATAGGTGTTGGCTTACGGGGGAACAAGTTTGGGAAGGGTTCAGCCGGGCCAAAGTTTCTTCCATTGACTGTACCTTCCTCAGTGCGGTCCAGCTCTCCTACCACTGAGTCTTCATCACCCGGATCTCTCTGACAGAGGTCTCGAGGACACAAGTCTCGCTGGTCAGAGGACCTTTTCATGAAACTACTCCTCTTCTGTTTTTCAGCTAACATGTCATTATATTGCTGAATGGCACCTAGACTTACATTCTCGATGACTTTTCCCAGGACGAGGGATTTCTCATCTGGCAGAGACTTGGAGCCGTTTTCTCGGTTACGACTCAGCTCTGAGTCCATACTGAAGCTTGACTCTGGCCGGCTCTCATTTTCAAGTTCCTCTTCCTCCTCCTCTTCCTCTTCCTCTTCTTCATTGTCATGGCCCAGGGAAGGATCACTCTCATTCCTGAAATCTGCCTCACTGGATTTCAGTCCCTCTCCAGTGAGCTCACTTGTGCCCGGCTCAGGGGAACTAGTGGTGGACAGTCCATCATCTGACCTGCCTGTCATGGAGCCAGCTTTATGCATATGTGTTTTCATGTGGCGTTTTAGCTTGCTGGCCTGGGAGCAAGCATGGTCACAGAGCTGACACTTGTAGGGCTTTTCTCCTGTGTGACTCCGCCGGTGCACAATAAGGTTACTCTGGAACTTGAATGTTTTCCCACAAAATTCACAGGACTTGCTCTTGGCCTGAGGCTGGGGAGGTGTAGTGCTGCTGGGAGGCATGGGGGGCAGTGGTGGGGTGCTCAAAAAAGGTGATTTAGGACTTGGCTGGAAAGGATTCAGCAGGCGATGCATAGGGTTGGTGCGACTGGGCGAGACTGGCGGAGGGGTGGAACTGTTTCCTGCCAGCTCTCGGAGCCTTCTGGAGAAATCCATCGCTGGGGACTCAATTGCCATGGGGTTTAAACGCATAACTCTGTCAAAGGCACTGGGATGCTGGGCAACTAACCCCATTTCTTCGGCACTAAGGCGATGTGGATCCAGATGATGACGGGGCGGGGGGCTGAACAGCGGAGGTGTGTTTGGGAGCCGACCCTCACCAAAGCCAGGATGTTCACGCAAGATGGGTCCTGTCATCCGCAAAAGATTAAAAGGGTTGTTGTCTCCAAGAAAATTCATCAGCGGGGACTGTGCAACAGTCTCTGGTCCCAGAGGAGGAGGGATGGTGATGCGTGGAGTAAGGGAACTGTTTGAAGGGCTTGTTTCCAGGTAGATGCGGAATCCATGTGTGTTCTGGGCATGCTGAAGCAAGAACCAAGCACTATTAAAAGGCTGCTTGCATGTTGTGCAAATATAGCTTGAAGGCTCATCTTTACCTATTAAAAAAACAGAAAGAACACTTAAAAAATAATACAGCGGAGAACATTTAAATACAGTTGGCATGCAATTTATTTTGCTAACACATTTCCTCCTTGGCATTTCTGAAAGAAGGATTTAATTGCAACGTATTGACTGATATAAATTGGTGAACAGCACATTTACTCACTACACTTATTCACTTAACATGTATGACAAATATCACACATATGCATTTGTGCTATATACATTTACATCCTCTAACTTGTGAACAAAACCTTCCTTTATGACATGTAAGGATCCAAATCCTTTCATGTGTTTATTCCACAAAAAGGAATTTGTTTCAAGGGATTTATGACTACAGACGAAAACCAAGGGAAATGCAGTGTGGTAGGTTTTACAAGGCACCTGCAAGAAGCTTCTGTGTCATTTTCATTCTTACATTTTATATACTTCATGCAGTAGTCCCCTGAGATGTTGCTGAATTTAATTTATACATGCCTCAGTTATGCCAGCACTTTCATTTTTAAAATAGTATGTAGGTATTTAGCCACACAAGTCCTATTCAAGTCAACAGGAACTTGGAAAACATACCCTTGCATAAACCACTTCGACATTCTTTTTGCCAAAACACCAAGAAGCCACTCAAATGAAACATCCGGTAATCAAAGCCGACAGCGCAGTTGCAATTAACAGTAACAAATGTCGGGCCATGCTTGAACTGGGTCCCAAGAATTTCTGAGCCTGAGCCTGCCCTCCAACGCAGAAATGCTCACCAGAGCCAAAAACATTGTTCTGTTTGCTTTTCTAGCCTCTTTGAACAACTGCAAAAAGGTGGAAAGCATTCCTTTAACCTTGATTCAGCTTTACATAATGGACAGGTGTGGACAAGTCTGCACCACAGTCATAATTTTGCTAGCTAGAAAATTCCAGTCCTGGACACAATATAAACTATGTGCTGTCTTCAAAAAGCACTTCCCCTCCACCCCCATCCTTTTTTCAATGTCTCTGCAAGGCTCTGATAAATTCATAAATCTGTGTCAACTTTAAAATCATGGTCCAGGATTTGTTTTGTTGTTTGTCATTAAATGAGGGAGAGGTTTTCCTGAAAAAACAACTGCTCATTCTGGAAAATCTAAAATTAATTTCTTCCTTGTTTGTTTGTTTGTATACAAAAGCACATATTTTGGCTAGCAATGGCCCCACTGCACCTAAAGGCACTAAACTTCCTGAAACTAACAAGACCTGAACTAAGCTTCCTGCCTGACCCATGATGGTACAAGGACCTGAGCCAGCACAAGGACCCAAGCAACACCTGATCCAGCCACTCCACAGAAGCTCAGATTCAAAGCTGAACTACAAAACCCCTTCTAGACAGTGAGGCTGCCATTCACAAAAGCATGGTGCATGAGCTTGAAAATGAAAGAGTTTATAACGTGAACAGAACCATATTATCAAAACTACCTTGTAAAGAGGAATGACTCATAACAGACAAAAAAAAAAATTCAACTCAGGCACGTCAGAAGAAGCAGGATTGCTGCTGACTGAATTCCCCTGTTCTGGCTGTTGCAGGAATGGCTGCTACTAACAAAACCTACAAAACCTTAGAAAAGGAGGTTAGAAGATTATCTGCCTACCTATCAGCCTGTCAGTTTATCTAATCTTATCACCCAATATGCATCCATAACAGCACAAAGGAAAAAGCATGTATCAGATTGAGATTTATTTACAAAGATAGGTATAAATGTGGTGCTACTCCTTATGCTCCTATTGATTTAATAGGGTTATTGCTGTGGATAGCATCTTCAAACCAAGATTTCAGGGAAACAACTTCTTCACAGCCAAGAAAAAATGTATGCAATACAGCAGGCATTTCTGCCTGGCTGACATGGCCCCTGTGCCCCGGCCCCGCACGCTGTGTCCATATGGGACAGACACTGTTGCTTCAATTAATCTCTAACAATCACTGTTGGAAAAAAACACAGGTTTGGGAACTGCACTCGGCTTGGAAAAAGTGTCCATAACTGCTATTGACATTAACTAAAGCCGCATACAAACACGGAAAGGAACTGATACATTATCCCTTAAAAATCTACTCAATACAGAGGCAGATAGGAAGTTTTATGCCAGCTTTGCAGCCAAAACAACAGTAGATAGTCTCATTATTACTTCAAATATTTAAATTCTGTTTCTTAGAGAAATATGATGAAAATGTCTAGACCTTTAACTTTTCTCGCACAGCAACATGTGTAGTATAAAAAGTGACAGAAATCACTGAAGCAGACCAAAGTATATAACATACTCTGTCAAAAGCTTTTTTAAACAATATGTTTTACCTCAGCTCACCCTAGAATAGAGTTTAATAAAGCCCCTTCCGAAGTGTGATCTAATAGCAAATGAAGTGCACCATCTTACAAGGTCATATATCTTCAAATTAAAGAGTGCTCTGCACCCTTCACCTTCACTTTATCCACTCTAATTAATCGATTTATTACCCACAGCTCTTCGATTCTTTCATTTTTAAAGTCACAGCATGCATTCTTTTTTGTTGTGGGGTTTTTTTTCTTTAAAAAAATAAAGTGTGTGAGTGTCTATGTGTGTGCATGCACTCTCTTTGCTTAGCTCAAGAACTGACAGGAGGAAGAAAGCAGCTGTGTATTAGATGACAACAACAACAGCAACACATTTACTTCAGCAAAGGCACATACGTAAGAAGAAAAATTCCTGAGCAGGCCGAGGATCAAGGCCAATCTAAAACTGAAATGGCTGATTAAAAAAATTACCCTCAAAATGGCAGCTGGCTGGATGCTTGCTACTACATGTTACATGGAACTAAGATGCTTTCATTTGTTTTGTTCTCCAAAACTTCACCTTCATGAAATTCAAGACAGGAAAGTAAATCCCCTCCTTTTTAGTTTTCTTTCAAACAGCAAATTAGTGCTATTAGTGATCTAAAATTTACAAGCTAACAGTCATAAGTCTTCTCTTCCTCTTTGATTTGTTTAGCTTTTATGCTCCTTAACACTCCTCTTCAGGAGATCCCAACACAAGCAAAACTGGTTGCAGGCTAGCTGGCTACCAATCTCTGACTGCTTCATGAGTGTTTGTGTGTGCATGCCTGTATATGTTTGGGGGGGGATTTTTTGTATTTTTTTTAACTTTCATAACCCTCGAAGACTCTCCCCAGACACCATGTTAAAAAAAAAAAAAAAAGTTAATTTCCATACTATCACTTCATGGTTTATCTTGCCTAAAAGTTGCCTTCAGCAGTGTAGATACTAACTTTTAAGAACAGAACAATGTCAAAAAGTCTTTGAGGATCCACTGTGAATATTTTTATATTCAAAAACTTGCTAAATATTTTAAACATGCTCAGAAACAGCCACACATTGCTCGAGAATGATACTTATATTTAATAATGCAGTGCACCTACACTACAAAACTCTTCGTTATAAGGCTACTTTTAATATATGGCTACCTTAATCCCTTGCCACCTGCACTGAAGTCTGTCTAAATACCCACTTTATGACAACTAGCTCTATAGTCTTTGCCATATGCAGTCTTTATCACTTTAGCATGTGCTTGACTTTGAGCATGTGAGTAATCAACATCAGTTAAACTTAAGCATGGGCTGAAGTGCTCTGTTGGATAGTGATGAAATTATTCATGTGCTTAAACACAAGCCAAGACTTCATTAATAATGTTCGATGAATTGCACATGGTTTCAATCCTACAGTCTGTAATTAAGCATGAATTTCAGGACTGATAGTTCAAGTATAATTCTTTATCTTTACAGCAGTTGGAAGATATGGTGTATCTACCATACAGACATGAGACATCCAGGTCACAACTCCTGAGCAATCAATTGTAGCTTCAAGGTTGAGGTAAAGCCAAACAAATATTGCCATGTTCAGACATAAGAGAGAGTTGTATGGCTGAATCCTACCTAGACAAAGGTGTACAGGTTTAGAAATACTGATTTGAAGGCTAGGAAGGATTGTGATATTAAAGAATGAGAGGACTGAGACAAACCTTAAGGTTTGCCCTTGCCCAGTTCCTCACCCAAGGGAACACAAAATCATAGAATAGTTTGAGTTGGAATGGACCTTAAAGTTCATCTAGTTCCAACCCCCCTGCCATGGGCAGCGACACCTTCCACTAAACCAGGTTGCTCAGAACTCCATACAGCCTGGTCTTGAACACTTCCAGGTATGGGGTATCCACATCTCTGGGTAACCTGTTCCAGTGCCTCACTACCCTCACAGTAAAGAATTTTTTCCTAATATCTAATCTAAACTTCCTTTTAGTTTGAACCCATTCCCTCTTGTCCTGTCACTACATGTCCATACCTATGCATCTATTCATGTCTATGGCAGGTACTCCATTATCCCACTTCAAAGGCTGCCAAATGGAGAGTTTACAACTTTTCCAAAGTCTACCTCATTCATTCCTTCTCTCCTTTACCATCATGAAGGTTCCCCAAGTGCCTAATCTAAATTTTTCTTCTTACAATATATAATATATTGTCATACCTAGACGTACATACAAAACAGTTTAGTCTGACCTCACATACAGATATCATCCAACCCAGAGATTTTCAGTTGAACCATTTCATGTCTTTTAGCATCCACTTCTCCCATTTTGATTTGGAAATGTCGAGTGAGAAAGAATTCACTTTGTATTGGAGTAGTCTGTGGCTAAGGGTGCCTGTTTTCAGCATTAAAAAAAACCTTCTCTTCTTTCCAATTCAAATTGCTGAGTTCAACTCCCAACCATTAGATCTTGTTACATTTTTATCTGGTAGATTAAAAATCTCTCTAGTATCTTCTCTCAAAGCAGGTCATTATAAACTATGAACTTACTGAACACTCTTGCCTTTTCTGCATATTATGACAAAAGACGGTCTTTTCCAGAAATATTAAAACATGTTCCCTCCATTACTGCATGACAGATTATGTTCCACTCAAAATGTCAAAGCAATAATGAGCTTTTTTCTCTTTCATGAACAGTACAAAACAAAGCTAAATTCAGATCCTGTCTCCCAAATTGTGCCCTTACAGGGGGCAGTGAGAAAAGACAGGTCAGTTTGCTCACCCATACCAAGAGTAGCCTGGGTCTGTGGACACCCACCCCACTGCACTAGGCAGCCTGAGTCCCTGACTTATCTGTCCTCTGCAGTCTGAATTGTATCTTTTATTGATACACAGATCTTCCTTGCCCAGTTGGTGCATGACTTTCTATATACCCGGAATGCTGAGTGCCTTTGCCCTGGAGATAAAAATTTCCCTCAAAATATCCTCAGTTATTCTGGATACCATCAAACAATAATCAGTGTGAGATAAGAACTGTTGAGAATTCATTATTTTCTGCTGAGCTACAGTGACATCCAGTGCCTTATGAATCCTCCCCTCAGCATGCCTGAATAATTCCATTAGCTGTAACAGAGAATGAACTCCCCCTCTTTTTAATCACACACCCATAACCCCTGCCAGGACTGTGGTGAAGACCTGCAGTCAGGTCCATATAACCACTGCCATTCTTTACTTCTAGAAATGTTTTCCAGATAATGTTTCTGGTTCCTTTTACAAAGTTACAATGGTAGCAATAAAAACGTTAAGGAATTTTAATGCTGGTTTACTACGCCTTTAGAAGTTCAGGAAAAGTAGAAACTTGAAAGCTTTAAAGAAAGGACACCTTTTATTTTAGCACTCAGGAACAGATATGTATCAGGTTCCTACAATCTTTCCACCAATATTACTCTCTTCTCCACCACTTGATTTTTAATGAACATTTAAATAATTACTTCTTGTTATTATGATGGTTACTCTAATAATACCAATAAAGGTAGCGTGGATGCTCCATAAAAAACACACCTTTAATTGAATTATTATTAAATTAAAATGCCATAATTGAGAACATGAGTTTAACAAGTCTCCTTATAAGACCAGCTGACATTAAAGAGAAGGGCATTAAACAGTGGAAAGATTTAGTGTTGCGTAGTGAAAAAAATATATTGTTATACATGGTTTGACAGATTACCCAGACAAGGGCCAAATGCTTTTCAGTTGTCTGCAGTGTGGATCTGCTATATGAACTATATTGGTTCATATTCAATGCTTGATTGGATATGCAAAAATATGTCTAATACAGGTATTTCTGCTGAAGGGGTTTTATAAGACATATTATCACTTTAAATTACCCAAGTTAGAAAGAACATTTGCTTACATATGTTTATAATAGAATAAACATGTACTCAGCACACACAATATAAAGAGTTTTATCCTTTCTGAACTCACTGGGCTGTTTGAAAAGTGCTGCTACCTCCATTTCAGAAGGACTGGCAGTCTCAATAAAAAAGACAGAAATATGAAATAGGGTCCAAGTTTGGGTGTGGATCATGAATACCAGTCCAATGCCAGTCACTAGTTTTAAACACCGCATCGAAAGGAACCATATCTCTTTACACCTCTCTTCATTTTAATTTTGTTTTGATGGCAACAAGCACTGCAGTTGAAAAACAAGCACAACTTCTCTATCCATTCCAGAGCTAACACTGTGCATCTATCCCTACATTGCCTTATCTAAAGAAAGGGCTCAAGAGAGTCTTGCAGCACATCCTGCTAAGGGTGATGGGAACTATCACCAACAGTTCATAAAGTTAGCAAAAGCTGGCAGCTAAAGTTGATGTTTTATTACTTAGCAAGTTGCCTGCAGTGTCACAACCTACGCACCTCAAATTCTACACTCAGATCAACAGCCATTGTCTCTTGTAAAGTTCAGCCAACCTGAAGTGCATCTCAAGTCAAGAAGACATGAAGGTTTAGGTGCAAGAGCACAAGCAGGAGGGGCCACACAGCCTGTCATTATCTGGAAATGGGGAATCTCAGGATGAGGACTGTGAAAAGAAGGAATGTGACAGCGGAACAAGAATTAAATGTTTAAGAGGTGGATGGAAAAATAAGGGTGTCTGAAGAAAGAAGTAACTGAGAGGTGTTACTTTTCAGTAACAGAATCCTNGCTGGCAGCTAAAGTTGATGTTTTATTACTTAGCAAGTTGCCTGCAGTGTCACAACCTACGCACCTCAAATTCTACACTCAGATCAACAGCCATTGTCTCTTGTAAAGTTCAGCCAACCTGAAGTGCATCTCAAGTCAAGAAGACATGAAGGTTTAGGTGCAAGAGCACAAGCATGAGGGGCCACACAGCCTGTCATTATCTGGAAATGGGGAATCTCAGGATGAGGACAGTGAAAAGAAGGAATGTGACAGCGGAACAAGAATTAAATGTTTTTAAGAGGTGGATGGAAAAATAAGGGTGTCTGAAGAAAGAAGTAACTGAGAGGTGTTACTTTTCAGTAACAGAATCCTGTTTCCTCCCATGCAAGACCCTGTTCTCTTTTCCTACCTTGCCTCTTGATAGCTTATCTCCTCCAGAGCCATCTTCAAACAGAAGAAAAATCACGACTTCATGCAATATTCTTCTCCCACACACTGCCTGTATATTTTACAGCTTTTCCCATCCTGTTTCTACCTTGACTAGTGAGAACGCAAGTTCCCTACAGAGATTATGCAAGCTCTATGCCAGGGGAACCTACACACCCCACAAGACGTTCTCATTTGCAGCACTGATTTTGATTCACTATGAGAATATTCTTGGGAGCATTTTCCACCTGTTGGAAAATATCTACGGTAGCACTGGTTGACACTAATATTAAAATATATTAACATTACACTACTATTAGCAACATACTATTAATTCTTTCTGTGCTAAAACTAACTGTCAAACTCCAGTTTTTGGTGGATTAAGTGCTGCCCCACGTTTGGAGACTATTTTATTTTCTGAAGGCATTTCAGCGGTGTTCCTTTTCTATTAGGCAGAACTGCAAATCACCTGTTTATCATTCTTGTAATAACAAGTATCTGTTTTGTCAAATGAACTATTTTATTAAAAGAATGGAAAACCAAACAGACTGATTACCAATCACATAGCTGAGAAGTCAGACTGTCATGATGTCTGTCTTTCAGAATTCCAAGAACAAAGATTATAAATCCTCGAAAGTCTTAGAGATACACCTCACCAAACTCTGATTTGAATTACTCTGCTATGAATTCAAAGTAGCTGTGATAATCAGTCATGCAGACTTCAAATTTTTCCAGATAAACTATATCAGGTTGTCACTAACAAGGATCTTAACTACACTTACATGAACATTCCAAGTTGTGATTTGTTCTTTTTTCATTAAAATTTCCCCAGAAGCATATTAAATGTCCTGTCTGACATTTACACTTCCAAAAAAAAGGAGACTGCAGGCAGACTACAGCCATGCATAACACAAACAGATGCTTCCTGCTTCTTAATGGACATGGGCGACCTTTGGCTGAAGATGCAGCTTGTGTTCAATGGTCTCATTTTCTGTAAGACTTAATCATACCTCAGGTCTATACTGCTAGATTCACATAAATGAGCCAAATGCAGAGCTCAATTAAACTTCTAGTGCCTTACAAAATGGCAATATTATATTTTTAGGTATAAAATGTCAATAGGCATTTTGGGCAACTTCCTTCTGGATGTCCAATTTCTCGTTCCTTAAAAGACCTTCTGGCTTACTGGAAGTTAATGTTCAGCCTACAGAAGTATAGGAAATGCTTTTACTAAGTGCGGAAAAGGAAAGAAAAATGCATAGCAGAAGTTGGAACTCATGACACAGGGATTTTAACCCA
>WEIV01024328.1:1288-13841 GCA_013390005.1 Calyptomena viridis
GAGTTACAAAAGTACATTTTCAGTCAGTCCCTACAGCAACATCCACATGCATGTAAAAAAAGACCTCCCTCATGATTTTAATTATCCTTGAATTTAATGATTTTTTAATAATATTGTGGTAGAAACACTATATTTCTTTTTAATTTATAATAAACTAATATTTTCCTCATCTGAAGTAAAGTAATAATTTAGTTAGAGAGCAAGGACTCTGGACCAGGACCCTTTACCAGTGTCAAGGCTACCACTGGAAAGAAAATTGAAAGGGAAAACTGTACACAGTAAAGTACTTTAAAAGTAGTGAATTTCAAACGTTTTTGCTGGAAAGTGAGACTTTTCAGTGGATATGATGACCAAAAAAAAAAATTCTGTTTTTCACAGAACTATCAGCTAGTTTGCAGGCCTGAACTAATCCAGCAGTATGTGCATCATACTGTAGATACTAAATCTTAGTGGCAGAAATCTTTGTGATAGGATTTATTGTTCTTGAGCAATACATCCCACGATGCTCTTTGACACTGGAGTTTATTTAATAGGATCAGTCCCAGACTCCTTCTTCCAGACTCTCCTATTTCATTGCTCACAGTGGGTTCTTAGAAGTTCATTTTCTTACATGCGACTCCTTCATAAATATGAGACAGAAAGGTCTTATTTTATTTGCCATCTGTTTATACTCCTTCAGTGTTTCTTTTCTACATTAACTTCCACATCTGGTTCCACACTTTCTATAACAGGCCAAAATTATGGCCACATTCACTATCTTCATGACCCCCTCTCCATTTTGTGAATTTATCTACAGTAAAAATTGCCAAAGTAACAGTTTAATTTGAAGTCTTTTGGGAAGTTCATTCCTTTTAGGTGCTATGACTTCAAGCTTCTTTCCATTTTTTCCAGACTGAGGAAAAACCCAGAATGTATGATTACTTCTAGGAACTGACATGCTAATATTGTCCCTGTATCGCACTTAGAGTGTGGGGTGGGTGCCAAGTGCCATGTACTGTCCACTGTGGTGGTAGGTTTAAATACAGAGGGATTTACCCACAGAAATGTGATTAAGATCTCTGACTCATTTTATGTAATTTCTGAGAATAAACAATTCTTACATGGTTTTCCACCCTTGTTAGCTGAGCCAGATTTGCAATGGTGACCTAGAAATGAGTGTGCCTACTACACCATGACCATCAAGTTTGAAAGCCATTGTTTCCCTCTCCCACCATTCATTATAATTATTTTGGATTCTTTTGACTTTGATCAAATGAGAACACAAAATGTTTTGCAATCTGACTGCTCATAGCTATTCTTTTCAAAGTTTTCAGTTTTGTCAGATTTTTATTCTAATCCTCTTTTCCTGAAAGCTGAACAATGACTGTTCCCTCCCACTAACCTCTGGCCTTGTGTGCCTCACCCTGATGCTGCATAGACATGATGCTCATGTGAAACAATACACAGAGGTTTGAAGCTGAGGTTAGGACATCAAGACAGTGTCTTTGATGGGATAACTTGGCTGAAAGTGGTCAGCTGCCTCAGCAGAACACCTGAGACCCTGAGTATATTCCCTGTCCACTGACTATGTGTCTCCTTGAATGCTCACCAAGAGCCGTGATATATTACTTGAACTCGGTTCCCATCTTGTAACTGTGCAGCTAAAACATCAAGAGGTTATTCCTGATGAAATATTACTTACTATTTTCTGGTTTAGTCTTTTAACTTTACTAATTTCAGGCCACCTCTACTTCTGTAGGACAATTTTAACTCTTTTTTTTTTTTTTATAGCCAGTCTTTTCCTTGGAACTAGCAAGGCAATCAAGGTAACTTCATTGCTACTAAAAATATACAGTCTATACTTTCTAGGAGTTCCTCAGTGTTTAGTTCCTTAGTGATTTCTAAACTTCTCAGGTTTTTTTAATGCCAAAACAGGTTGCCAGACTGTGGGGCATTAATTGCACCCTAGGTGCAAATCTTTTTTTTAAAAAACTGCCTACAGAGGTTGCAATGAGTACTTCAAAATGAGAGTTCAATAAGTACTTCAGAAATTCTCACTCTTTTTCAGAATTAAGGGAAAAAAATCTGACCATGGGATCTTTTGAAATATTTACCTTCATACATTGGAAAGCATATTTTCACCTCCCTGGGAAGCTTTTGAGACATGTTTCATATATATATATATGATCTTCTAAATCCTCCATTCAATATGTGTTAAAAAATACAGCATGTTTCTTAGTTTTCTGAGTTTCTCTGTCATAGGACAAGGAGGAAGAAAAATAAAGAGTAAAAACTGTGTTCTTTCAAAAAAAAAAGAACATTTACTGTTATTGGTTACATCATGGAAAGAATAAGGAAGGAAGTTCTCCTGCATGCTCTCAAAGGTAGAAAAACTGATTTTGATCCTGAGATCTTCTAATACTTAGAATCATAGAATCATAATTCCTCTGCTAGAAGAGGAATGAATTCTATGATTTCATGATAAAACCATTTAGACTGGAAAAGACTCTTAAAAATCACTGTTCAGTCATTAACCTAACACTGCCATGTTCACCACAAACCATGTACCCAAAGCCATATTCACATGTTTTTCAAACACTTCCAGAGATGGTGATTCCACCAGTTCCCTAGGCACCTTGTTCCAATAGCTGACTATTTCAGTGAAGAAATTTTCCTAATACTCAAGCTAAACCTCCTCTGGTGGAACCTAAGGCCATTTCCTCTCATCCTGTCACTTTTTACTTGGGAGAAGAAACTGACTTCCACTTCGCTACAACTCATTTTCAGGTATTGTATAGGGCAGGAAGGTGCCCCTGAGCCTCACTTTCTCCAGGCTAAACAACTCCAGCTCCCCAAGCTGCTTCTCATAAGACTTGTACCCTACTTCCTTCACCAGCTTCATTACCACTAGCAAAAATAATAGACCAAAAAAGACAATGGGAATGAGTAGATTAATAGCTCTACATTCACAAAGCCCCTCACAGCCAAACACCACTGTTAGTCATGTTACCTGTGATGCTGTTAACACCATCTGCAGTGACCAGATGAATATAGACGACTGAGTTAAAAGATCATTTCCAAATACATCCCTCTTCATTTTCAGTTGGCAGCAAATTATTTTCTACCCTAATCTGGCAGTGTTTTCAGTAATAATGCAACTATCTTAGGAAATGAGCATTTCTCAGCATTTCACAATAATTTGAGATCTTTATCACAATTAAATTTTGTGAACTGAATCATATTCCTTCAGCTAGCTCTACATGTTATCCTGTCAATTATAGTAATATATGTATCAATTTTAAAAAAATACTTAACTATTCTTCTTTTACTTTCTGTAATTTTTTGAGTTCCTTCTTAACACACTCAAGTGAAAATATCATGGCAATTCATAGAAATATTGTGCTGATATGATGTATGATAAAAATATGCTCAAGTAATTTCTGGGTATTATATTTTTGCAACTAATCTCTTGTATCATAAAGGGAGCAATTTTCACTCTTTTAATACAGGAAAATATTAAATCCAAGAGCTGTGACACAAGATGCAAATTAAATTTTCTCTTTTACGTACTATCCAACTAGCTTTGTTTTGTCAGTGTCTCCAAATCAATGTGTTCAAAAGGAAAATTCAAACCTAATACACCTGTCTTTTGTAGACTCAATAATTTTTGTCCCTCAGCTTTGAAAACTACATTGTTTTACTGGAAAAAATAAGTTTTCAAAAGTAATACTTTTAAAGTGATATTGAGGCATATCTCAAACATACTTGACATTAGCTAAGCTCTGTTCCAGTTAAAGTCAAAAGATGTATTAACACCTCCTCCAACATGTTCCTCATTTTTTGAAAATTTTAGTCAGAGTTTATGAGATTAAAAAGTATCTTTGAAAAAAAAAAAGCAAATATTGCCTGGCCTGCTAACTGTTCTGCAGACGGAGTCAAGTAGGATTATTTCTAACTTTTGCCACATCACCAATACCAAAATACTTTGCAAGCACTTTTTCAACTCATTAACTTTATGCAGCTCCATTACACTGAAGAAGATTGTACAACCCTTAGTGATGATGACAGAATTTAGCCCAGCAATTAAAGTGAAGTTTCCCATGATGTTGATGATGTGAAAAACAGTAGAATATCTAGCACAGCCCTACTCTTTAACAAAATTGTGTTTGTTCCCAATCAAGCAGATTAGCTCCAAGTATACACAGAAGAGATAATGTTTACTGATAATAGTATGATTGTAGAAGTTTGTCTGTTATTTCCCACTGTGAACAGAATTCCTCTTAATATTAGGAGGACCTGCTTGGACATCATTGAATGAAACAGATACACACACCATCTTGTACTAAATAAATATTTATTTACTCATTGTTTTCAGAGCAATGGTACTATACTATAACTCGTTGTTAGGAGTGTGTTATAAGAGCCACACTGTGCCAATCCATATAAGATTTATGTTACCTTCCTCTCGATCTGTACATACCTTGCTGTGACAAAGCCCTGAAAGGGTATTGTGCAACTTCTCTACCAGATTCTAGAAGTGGGCATCACATTAATTGGTGAACATCTTTGTATGGGGTTTGTGTGACAAGGTCTTGGCAACAGAGGGCTGCACGGCTTGCTTCTGTGAGAAGCTGCCAGAAATTCCCGTATGTCCAACAGGAACTTCAGAAAGAAATTCAGGAAGAATTTCTTCATGGAAAAGTTTGTTAAGCTTTGGAAAGGGCTTCCCAGTGGGGAGGTGAAGTCATCATCCCTGGAGGTGTTCGGGAAACAACTGGGTGTGACACTTGGTGCAGTGGTCTAATTCACAAGGTTGTGACTGGTCAAAGATTGGACTTGATGATCTCAGGTGTCTTTTCCAACCTTAATGATTCTGTGAACAGAGCCAATACCAGCTGGCTCCAAGACAGACCTGCCACTGGACAAGGCTGAGCCCATCAGCAATGGTGATGCTCCTCCTCAGGGAGGATGTAGTTAACAGCAGGGGGAAAGAGGAGCAAGGCTATGTGAAACAGCCCTGCAGACACCAAGGTCAGTGCAGAAGGAGAGGGTGTTCCAGGCACCAGAGCAGAGATTTCCCTGCAGCCTGTGACGCAGACGTGCTGTCACTTTGCAGCCCATGGAAGTCCGTAGTGGAGCAGAGATCCACCTGCACCTTGTGGAGGACCCCATGACAGAGCTGGGAGATGCCCAAAGGAGGCTGTGACTGCGTGGGAAGCCCATGCTGGAGCAGGGTCCCGGCTGGACCTATGTCCCCTTGGAGAGAGAAGGCTATGCTGGAGTAGGTTTGCTGGCAGGTCTTGCAACCCCCATTGGGGATCCACACTGGAGCAGCCTGTTCCAGAAGGACTGCACCCTGTGGAAAGGACACAGTTAAGGAAGAACTGTAGCCTGTGAGAAGGCGACATGTTGGAGAAATTTGTGGAGGACTGTCTCCCATGGGAGGGAACCACACTGGAGCAGGAGAAGAGTGTGAGGAGTCCTCTCACTGAGGAGGAAGGAGCAGCCATCACACAATGTGTGATAAGGTGACTTCAGCACCCATTCCCCATTCTTCTGCACCATTGAGATGGAGAAGGTAGAGAAAATCATGAGTGAAATTAAGCCTGGGAAGCCAGGAGGGGAGAGGAGCATTCACTATTACATTTGTCTTCAAGAGCAAGAAGCCTTACTTCTTGTGAAGTGGCTGGACATGGAAGTAGAGAATAATTTTTTTTTTCCTTCACTTCTATGCACAGCCTTTGCTTTTGGTTTATTAAGCTGTCTTTATCTTGACCCACAAGTTTTGTTTGTCTTATTTTGTCACTTCCACACCCATTGAAGAGGGAAGCAATAGAGCAGTTTGGTGGACATTTGGCATCCAGTCAAGGTCAACCCACCACAACATACTAATGTTTTGATGAGACAGTTCCTAATCTTTGGGACTGGTTCACTTTGCAGTGAGTGATGAAAACAAAATCCCATATACTTTTAAAGAAGCATTGATGAAGTATTGCCTAATTCTTCTTATCCCCAAACACACAAAAAATGCCTCACACATTACAGAAATTTAAGTACCTCAGTGCTATTATGGGACAAAATTCTTGTCATAGTAACATCTTTTGACGACATGTTGTGTCATGATGCAATTTCTAAGCTTATTTTAAGTCCCTTTCTTCAAGATAAACAGTAATATTCAGAAAACATTAGAACACTTTCTAGTTTTGAAGTCCAAGAGATTCAAGCACACATTTCCAATTAGGAGAAAATCAAACCAAAATAGTTTTTAAAAACTTTAGAGCATAATTCCTCATGTACCAAGAGATTATTCTGTCCCTTGCATATTTGATGCTGTCTCCTGCTGTATCAGACAAAGGTACTGCTCTCAACTGAATCCCATGGAGCTTAAGTGTAGCTCTGATACACTGATAATGCTGGATGTTATAGGTTCCAGGGATTTTCTTCCCCCTCGTTTCACGTTGTGTGTGCCAGAGGTCCCCTGTTTCCTGTCTCCAGCTGATAGTAGTGGGATGGTGGAGGGTCAGGGAGAAGGGGAGGGGGCTGAACCCTTGCCAGCTGGAGGGAGCGAGGGGCAGGGGGCTGGCAGTGTCTGACAAATGAAACAGATGATGCCGCACACCACCTATGTAAACAGAAATAGGCGCTGGGGCTGATGTAGCACAGAGATATGACCCTGCCCATAGAGCCGCTGAGTCTAGACTCCAGATGTGTTCTCACTGTTACCAGGCCAATTCAGATCCAACTGGTAAATATTTCTACCAGATGACAGTGGGCTCGGTTACAAAAATGAGGACAAAGGACAAAAATAGGCAGAAAATGAGTACTGGGCATTATTGCTGCTTAGAAAAATATTCTGCATAGTTTTGGAGATGTTAAGGGGCAATTATTTTAATAGTTCATATACATTCTTTTATTTTCTTACCATGTTCAGCTGAAAAATTTCCAAGTCAAACTGAAGGCTATTTAGGCAAATTAGTTGCTTAAAATGAACTGAAACAGAGGTCTGTAAAGAGTAAAATAAAATTTATACTAGGACTTTACTGTATGAACATAAGAAAATGAGGAAAAACCATAATGTTGATAACCTCAGGCTGGTAAATACTAGTTTATTGGAAAGTGAGTGTTATGTGATTTCTTTACAGAAATGAGTGATTACAGAACACGAACACTCTACAGAAACAAAATTCAGGACAGAAACCTCTATCTCCTGGTGTTTCATCAACCCATATGTAAGACTGTGACTCCTGGTCCATGTGGTGTTCAGAATGTCATAAGTGTCTCAATTAAGAAACAACTTATTAAACCAGATAAAATCAAGGCTCTGAAAAGTTTTAAGATGTTACTGGTTTGCATCTGCCTCAGACAACTAGAGTGAAAAAACAGATCTCTGCAGTGATCTGGACTCTTCTTTTTCATCATATACGGTATTGTGCCACATAACCACAGACGATGTGTTCTAAGATACTGTAAGCACAGGAGAATATTATCTATATCCTTTATAAAGACATTTGCAATTTGCACAAATATTATGTGATCCTCTGTTTGAGTCCCATGTTTGCAAGATGACTACCAATAAGTGATTCCAGCAAGAGACATGTGAACAGAAGAAGATACATGGCTTTAAACAGTCTCTTTCACCAATTGACAAAAGCAGGAGTCCCACCTTTCACACTTTGGAAAAGTTTTCCTGAGATTAATTTGTCTAGCTGATGAGTGGACAAAAAATCACAGTATATCAATGTAGGTAAGATATAGAGTTTCCTATATAAAAGGAAAGTAATCAACCAAAGTGTTTGTCAAATTTTCTTTCACGTAATCAGAAGTTTCTATGAATGTTGTTATATAGTTTTGTAGATCATTTATTAGACTAAAGATGTTTCCAAGCATGTCTAATACTGAACATGTTGGTAAGAAATGTATAACCTCAGCTTTGCAACAGAGTGTTTTGAGGGTGTTTTTTCCTCACCCCAGTAATTGGTAGCCAAATACTTTTATGATACACACATACAGGTATGCAAAAAGTATCCAGATCAGCACAGATTGGAGCTATGCTATCTGTAAAAGCAAAGTTAGAAATGGCTTAGCTATTAAAAAGATCATATTAAACAAGGAATAGTTTGGTGCCTCACTTTGGACTCATAAACCAGCAGCAGGAGCTTTGAACTGAGGAAGAAAGGCTACCCTAATCTAAATGTTCCTTGAGAAGACCTTTTAAATAGTTAACCTTCTAGTTATGTTATAACTGCAGCTTTTTCTGTGCACACCTGTGAAGCAATTACTTTGTGTTCAAGAGAGAGAGTGGATTTACTTACTAATTGGCTCTCTTTGCACTATGTTCCTTTGCCTTTTCTCTTCCTTTTCATCTTCCCTTTGTGTTTGAGGAGCTCTAGCCAAATGTTAAATATTCCTGAGGAGAAGTTTGCAAGCACTGGTTCAAAACGGTTTGGCTGAATACTCGGAGAATATCAGTATATACTCTCTGGTGAGCAGTAGTGTACTGTGAAATTGCTGCATTTAATTGGGTTACAGCTGCTGATCATTTTGTGCAGCTATACTGGGGGTTTACTAACAGATTCTCTCACTTAACACAGTTTCTTTTCACAGATCTTTTCACCTATATACAGAGGAAAAGAAGGTACAAGTCTGAGAATATATGCATCTAGACAGGTGAGAGACTGAAGCTCTGTCTTTGTACAAAACCACAGTGCTTCATCTTTCCAGAGGGAGCACACTTTTAGCATTGACTCACCTAAAAGATTGACACCAAGCTTCACAGTACCAAAATGCACAATTAAAAACTGAGACAAATTAGAAATATAATGCCCAAGGACACAGAGGACATAACACAAAGTTTTAACTCTTTGAATAAAGAAGAGCACTGAGCAGGTCCTATAAGAAAAAAAAAACCTTTTGGTTTTCAACAGAGGATGTCTTCTCTTTTATCACTGTCTCTTCTCAACAGGAATGGCATCTAAAAAGTCACCCCACTCCCCACTCCTTTATCTCCTGAGAAGAGCTTTTTGAACTCTTTGATCTGTGGCTTCCTGTAGTTATTCACACCATGGTTATTCAGCAGCTCCACCTCACTGACCAGGGCAATATCACATACTACTGCCTAATGAATATGAAACCATAATAAGTTTTCATCTCCCACAACCTGTGTCAGAAAATCTGCTGAATTCACAGCCCTCCTCACCATGAATGAATCATCTATTTTTGGCTGACTGGGAGAAGGTAAGGACCTTTATGTCCCAGGAGTATCCAACTTTAAGAATGGAATGTCACATTCCATGTTTTCTTTATTAAGGGAAGTGCTAAATATTTTCGGCCTTAAATTTAGTAATCCCAAATGTGTACACAAACCTTTTTTCCCTAGAACAAAAAGCCTGGAAATTAAAGGTGAAGAAAAACAGAGATGAAAACCTGTGAGCTAATATAAAGCTGAGAGGAACAAATGGGAAACAACTGACATTTTCAGGTACCATTAATACCTTGACAAAACATCCAAATTGCCACAAAGGCTACAAATACGGTTACATCAAAGAGTGGATATAATGCAAGCAGATATTCACAAACTTTATTTTCAAGCAAATTAAAACACAGAATCTGAAGGAAGTAAAGTACAAGCTACTATTGATAACCATAATGAAACAGAGTTTTGAGAAACTGCCTGAAACAGATTCATCAATTTTTTCACTTCTGCACATAAATATTTGTTTGCCCATATAAATGCATTTGTATAGAGATGCACACATACTAAGTAAAGGTACTATCTAGATCAATAGTATAAAACAACTATTACTTATTATGATGTCTCCCATCTTTTCCTTTTCCCTTCCCCTTCCTTTTTCCCTCTGAGTTATGTGCTCATGTACAAGATGTAGCTCAATGCTTCTAGCATGTGTATTTCTTCATTTTTGTCTAAAAGTTTTCTTCCAGTCTTTGGTCACTGATTGTCACAAGACATTGGAAGGTAGTTCACAAAGTAACAATGCATTTGAGTCTGGGAAAGAGAAAAATATATGCATATATGTTTTCATCTAGATAAAAAAAAAGTAATGAATGGTCATTAATTTTAGCTTAATTGTTTTTTATTTGCAAATAAGAGCTGTTGAGGTGGAACTGCATGAGATTATCCGTGTATACTTTTTGAGGGTGTTAAGACATCTTTTGATTCTTTTTAAAACAGTTCTATTTTCTATGGATTAAAAAAGTTTGAGAACCACTGCTCCAAAAAATCCCCATCAGACTGATGGGTACAATAGAAGGTAATTAATGGCTACATTCATTAAATAGTTAGTATGCAAAGGAGAAAGCCTAAATCAGGAAGCCAGTTAATTTGCAAGAAAAAAAAATTTCCAGAGGCAAAGCAAAGAAGCCAAGGCACCAGCAGGAACATTTAGAATGGGCCCACACAGGAAGTTTCTGAGTAGAAGACAGGAAGAGATGGGAATTCAGTCTTTTCTAGTGGGAATCAGGAGCGAGTTTGAGTTCACTGAAGAACCAGCCAAATTCAAGTCAAGTTGTCCTAGTTCAGAGAAAAATCTCTTTGATTCTGGAGAAAACTCACATAAGCAAAGGATTCTGATCTACAAAAAGCCTCAAGAATACTTGTGCACAAACCTGAAGAATGATCCAGACTGTGAAACTGTTGGCCTTTGGCAGGGAAATGAGGATAGGGATTGGTTTTTTTCTTCAATTTTGTGAGATTTTTTACTAAAGCATTACAATTTTACCCTTTATTTTTCAATTAAATATAGCAGTGTTTAAAAAACAGGTAGGGTGCAATTACAAATTAGTGGTAGCTGTACAATTACAAATTATGCAGTGCTTACCAAGGGCTGGCAACCAGTAACTTACACCATTAAATGATCCCAGTACATTACTAGTCCCATCCCAGAATATTCCTGGGCATGGTGTAGGAGCAAGCATGGGCCAAGGAGCTCTCCAGTAGGCAGCTGGGATGGTGCCATCCTGTTTGGAAGGTAGGAGAGTTGAACAGTGTGAATGCCAACCATTTCACTCCAGTTTGCCTCAGTGCCAGTGAACCACATGATTAATTTGCTAGCATAGATATAGTCTCTGTAGATACATGTGCTGTGTTTATCATGGAGTCCTAAAAAGGCAAATTACAAACCAGCAATACCAGTCCAATTAATAGAATTATTGAAACTATGTGAGAACTGCAAGAGGTATGATATTTTTGTTTCAGGGCTGAAACATCAGTTTCACAAGGAAGACATCCTTCCTTGACTGTTGGAATTCTCACCTAAATCAGTTTTCAAAATCATAGAGCAGGTAAGATTAGAATTAATCTTTGGATATTGACTAGTCTAACCTCCATGCTCAAAACAGAATCAAGGACAGCAGTCTGCCCAAGACCATGTCAAGTCAATTTTGAATAACTCCTAGGACAGGGACTCTACCACTTCTTTGGGCCACCTGTTTCACTGCTCAAAATCATTATAGTAAAAGAGTTCTTCTAATGTTTAAATTGAATTTCCATTATTTCAGTTTGTGTCTACTGCTTCTCATCCTTTCTTAGCATCTCTTCATATATCTTCATGTATCAGATGCTTCATCTTGTCCATCCCCCTTACTGAACTCACTCCAATATGTCTGTATCTTTTTTCTACTGGGGAACCCAGCAATGGACCCAGCACTCCAGAAATGTCTCTCCAGGGCTGATAAGAGGGGAAGGATCACTTTCCTCAACCTTCTGGCAAAATATCAAATGAGGAAAAAAGAATATTTCAGAAGAATTATCCAGTGTTTTCTAGATCCTTCCACAGAATGATATCAAAGTGGAAAAAAACATTAACTCAATTAACAATGTGTTTCTAAATCAACTTTATGGCCCCTTGTGATTTTTTTTAAGTGCAAATTTTTGTGATTTTGCACTTGAGACACCTCATCAGATAGCCTATGTTCTCATTATAAGAAAAGAATATCTAGATATAAAATTATAAGTAATAGGGAATAAATTTATAGCACTGATAAAATTATGCTTGTAAAGGATGATGGAAACTAATCAAGAGTAGTCCCAAGGGTTAACTCATGTAACTTGAAACCACATTCCCACTTTTCTGTCACAGTAGTCTATAAACATCATAGAAACAAATTATTAATATTTACTACTATGCTGCTTGTGACTGTCTTGAGCTATGTTAAGTTTGATTACGACTTGCATATTTAAAACTTGGTTTAAATTGAATTAAGTGGTATATAGACATGGTTTTGATTCATCTTTTGAGTTACTGTTGACAGACTGCAGGATGTTCAGTATTTTTAAAATATAAGTACTTTTAAGCAAGTACAGATATTGCCTCTAGCAATGTTCAGAGTCATTTAGAAATAATCCGGGGGCTGAAAATTCGATGCACGGACGACATGACTTCTTTTCAGCTTTTAATTTGGCACATGTCATTAATAATATCAGACTAACCACTGGCACATAGTAACTGGAAGATGATTATCTCTGGATGCCATGCTTGTAAGGCTCTGTATTTACTATGAGAATCTCATGGTGTTCCCGGCAGCCCTAATAACCTCATAGACCAGATTATAACATCTG
>WEIV01024328.1:23574-36863 GCA_013390005.1 Calyptomena viridis
CTGGATAATATGAGCCCCTTGCCTGATCAGCTTCCAGATGCTATACTGTTCCCAATTCCTCCTGATCATAAGTCTCAGCACCAACTCAGTTCCAGCTGCCATAACTCTCATCCTTCCTCACTGAAGAGCTCCCTACCCAACAGTTCCCCCAAATGTCATAACCTACCTGACCCTCCCCAGCTGTTGCAATACTCCTGATCCCACACTGTAAAACCTCTTTGATTTGTCCCCCTCCCAGCTGCTCTGCCCATTACCACTGAAGGCTGAATCCAGATCCTGTATCCTTGAAGTGTCCTACAAGTGCAAAAATTACTATTATAGCTCACAGATTCTCTACGAGATATAACTTTTCAGCCAGATTTCAGAAAAACCTTTCTACTGCAATAGATTTACAGGGGTAAAAAACTGATTTCATGTAGATTTATCAGCACCTGGAATACTATATAATTGCATGCTGTAATGCATACTATATTGAATAACACAACATCAATACTATGTTAATTGTATTATATATAAAATGCTATCATTAGAAGATCATATAGAATAAGCACATAAATAAATGAAATATGTACAGTATAATACAATCAATATCTTCAGGATTTTCTTTTATATATGACAAGTGAAAGGAAACTCTGCACAGAAAACTGAAGCTCCTTTAAATTTACTTAAGTGATGACCCCAAAACATAGGCCTCAAGCCTTAAGAGTTGGACTCAATGGTCTTTTTGTGTCCCTTCCAACTCAGAATATTCTGTAATTCTGTATACACGAACCTCTTTATCCCATTCTAACAGCATATTCAAAACCTTCTTAACTTGTGTCCACTTCACATTGTAAAACTGATGCAAAGCAGCATTGGCATAAAGAGAATCTAGAGGTCCTCAGAGCTTAACGCTGGAATACAGACTTCTTTTTTTTAAATATAGATTGTTACAAGTCAAAAAAAACCCACTGATTTTTTAAAAAATTACTAAACACATTAGTAATGTGTTAATAAAGCTCATTATTTAGATGATTTTGATATCTGCTGAATATACATTAAAATGTTCACAAATCACATTTTGATGCTATTTTGCAGGAATAGTTTTCTCCAGAACTCCTAAAGAGCTCATTATACATCAATTGGTATAGTCTTCTTCTAAAATCTTTAATTATGTATTAAGAAGAGGAAAAAACAAAAACAAGACAAAGTGTATGACTCAGATCAGCACTCCTCTAACTCAAATAATCTATATTGAGTATATGGAGAAAGTGTCTTTGCTTAGATATCAGTCCATGTCAGCCATATGCAAGGTAAATTAGCAGTCTACATGATAATGTCTTCGGTTTTTCAGTACTGGGACTACTCCACCTCTACCTATAATTTTCCTGTTGTCCTACATACACTGTTAAAGGCACTTTGATAGTTTTATGTTTTCTGTTTTTATGTTTTCTCTCATCCCACATCCATCTTATGATCCTTAACCATATGCATTGGCTAAGTAAACACTAGTAGCAGCTATGGCTGGTCCCCAGCTGGTTACATGACAATTCACCACAACGTACAATCCACAACAGCACCTCCAGGTATCAGGAACACCTTTTTAGATAAAGGAATAATGAATCAGTTCACAGTCTTATGAGCATGTCTATGCCATCCTCTAGACTTTATAGAGATCACAGATTTGTCTGCGTGGAGTCAACTGGAGAAAGTAATGTCTGAAATAATAATCACTTTAGATAGTTCAAGATATGAAGAACTTATAGATCTGAAAAAATTATTTTCTTTGATACAGGGGAAATATAGCAACCTAATCTTTCCATGTTTTGAAGGGATTCTTGCTTGTTTCATTTTTAAAAGCACAGATTTGTAATGATGTTGTACAGCAGTCCTCTATAAGTGATAACAGACCATTTTTGTCTTCTTTTAAATAAGACAATGCAATCCAGAAACCATGGAGTTCTTTTTGCCTTCATGCCTGTCTGTGCATCCTAGGGACAAATAAGAATAAGCTTATCTCAGAAAGATCCACTGTTATTTAAAAAAATCTCTCCTAATTTCACACATTTGCAAAACTGGGCTGTTAATCTCATGGCAGATATTTCTGATATTCTTCCATTTATGTTCAGTCATCAGTACGACAAAAGTAAGCAAAACAGGAAACTGGAAAAAAAATTACAGCAAAACATTTTAAGAAGACACTTAGGTTTTTTTCAAAACTGATAAATTAGGTTGTTGCCCTATACTGACTTTGTAGCAAAGTACAAAATAACTTGATCAAGGCTCTTTGTGTTTGCATTTTTTTCACTAACAAGTTAGTCTAAAACAAATTATGTTAATGATATAACAAAGTGAACGAGCTATTAAAGGCAGCAATGCCTGAGTGTCAATTTATAGAGGGAACTGTGGGGAAATGTGAAAAACAGCTAACATTTCTCTTTCAAGGAAAGAGACTTTCAGATACTTTTTCTGTACAACAAATTCAAATAGAATGCTTTCCACCATATTCCCTAATAAGGACATGGGCTAGACATTACATGGTTTCTCTTAGTTAGCAGGCCAGGTAGCTTTTAACATCTTCATTGTATAAGGATAATATTTCCAGTAGAAGTTGTTCTCAGAAGAAAAAGTCTGACAAGGACAACGAAGAGCAGGTGAAAAGGTGAGGGTGGAGATGCAAAAAGCTGCTATAGGTGCTCCTCACAGCTGGTAGGTTAAATGTCTGCCATAGACTTGACAGATTATATTAGCAGCAGTCCTTTGGATGGCATTTTTATACATATGGGAATCTGAGAAGTTCAGCTCAAAAATTTGGACTACATGCAGAGGAATTAATATTTACACATGATTCAAAAGTTAAGAAATCACCCATTCTCCTTTTTGTGTGTTAAGAGACAAAAAGAGAGATCTCAAGTAAATTATATTTGCATGTCTGAGTTTCCCATTCATAAGAGAAACAATTAGGTAATTTTCTTCCTATCACAGCATGTATGATTCTTGATGGGCAAATATTTGTCATTACCTTCCTTAGTGTATTTGTTCTGCATAAAACTGAAAACAATTGTTCATTTCATTAATAGAATGTGTTTTTGTGGCATCAAGTACTCCATCAATTTTAATCTCAGTTCCTACATTTGAGTTACTGCTGAATACTTCTCTTCTGGATAAGTGCATTACTGTCTTTTTCCATCCCATATGTGTAGACAAGTTACATTGAGTCCCTTGGGGTCAGAAGAGGCCAGAAAGCCAGGCTGATTTGTTAGGCCCCAAGGCTTGGCCTCAGGCACAAGCATGTACAGTCTGAGAGCTTCGTTCTCATCCTCAGCACATACGTAATCTCTGTTACTGTTAATTGATGTACTTACACTGAAAGACCAGGTATTTCATTGTTTCTCCATTAAGAATATCAGAAATATAGAGCAAAATTATCCAACCAGACATGAAAATCTCTGCCTGGTGAGTATTTTGCAGAGAAGTGACTTGGGATCCAGCTTTTAAAATGAGAACTATGATGTGTTCTCAAACTGAAATATGCTTAATACACACTACTAATTGTAGCCCTGTTCTACAGGCCNGATACACACTACTAATGAAAGCTTCTTCCAAAGCCCTGAGCAGTGAGTGTGGACTATTCAAAGAGAACCACAGCAGCTAGGTCATGGCATGGCAGGTGTAGCTGACATTGACACAAGGAAGTTGTTCTGCATAAGTGAGAGTACAGAGGAATCCCTCTGAACTGGATTCAGTTCCATTATGCTCAAGGATATATTGCCTGCAAAGCAGATGTAGTCTCCAATTCTGTACATCCAGGCAAGGCTACCTCAAGTAGTCCTGGGCTGGAGGGTGCTATTTTGCAGCATAACTTAGTTCGTAGCAGTTCATCCTGGACTAAATTGGCAGTTTCAATTCACAAGCCTGCCAGATGGCTATATCTGTCTGGGCATCCTTATCAGAAGATGATTGGGACAGCAACTGGCTCTGCTGGTGAGTCACTAAAGATGAGACAAATGAGAGCTGATCAGGATGGTAGCTCCACTGAAATGAGGACTGCAGGCTTGGATCAACGGCTATCAGCCAGCTGCCACAACACAAGCATTTACTGTTAGTGATAGAAGGGAGGGAGAGGGAAGGAATCCTGTGATTTGACTGAAAGGTGGGATTTTCTAAATATTTAGAAATAGGATTCAGTAGTTTTAGAAATCCTTGGATATCAAAATAATTTTTAAGAGTTGTCTCATTATTTCACTGACAGGATTTAAACAATTTAAGAGCGCATCCAGAGACAATGAGAAAAACAGAAGTGCTATATTCATATACAAGTGATTCTAAAATTTGTGGCTCCTTAAAAGCTTCAGCAATCCTTAATAAAATATTGCAGAAGAAAAGTCCGGCATTTTCAGGCAACTAGTCAACAGACAAGCTACAAAAGTTATTTATTTGCTCTTTCAGGGTTCTTGCTTACCAAGGGAAAGGGCAGTGGTATACGTATTTAGAAATATTATTCATGTTGTTGTTGTTGGTACTTCTCTTGTTGTTATTATTATTATTATTATTATTCAGATTTTTCCCTCAAAGTGACCCACACACACACATTTGGATGATTAGATCGTATTTGGCCTACACTGGTTAGAAAAACCTTCTTTCTTTGTATATTCACAAGTTTCATGAGAAGTATCTCAGAAACATCTGCCTTCATTATAATTATATTTCTATTTCAGCTGCACCAAGCTATTTACAGATAAGCCTGTTCATAAAGAGCTTTATAATTAAGCAAACAGAAATATCTTTTTATAGGATGCAGATCTAGGGGTGATAATCACACACAAAATACACAGCAACAGTTGCAAATAGAGTGTTTAATACTAGTTATATAGTTAGTGATGTGCTCAATAAAGCCTGACATGTCTTTGTCTCTAAATGTAAGAAAATATAGTCTTTGCTACACAACTGTGTAAACTGCCTTCTTCATATACAAAAGGCCATATATTTTAGGGAGTATGGCTTGAAATCCATCACAAAAAGAAGCCCTTATGTCTCTGGTGCAACATGATTACCAAGCTCTTGGTGAAAAAAGGAGCTGACAGCATATATACAAGTTTCAGATGGGCGACATCTTCCTTATGCATGAACTGTGTGACCTGACATTTTCACTGGTGGACCAAAAGACAGAGAAGTGAAATGAGCAAGTATTGGCAGAAGGGGAAAAAAAAAAGACAACTTATTATTTACCAAAATTACTGTCTAAGGTCTTTTCACAGTGCATGTGCTCCAGAAACCTAACCTTATCTCTTCTGAAGAACATATTCGTCACTTATTTTCTCACAAGACTGAAAACTTGCTCTTTTGCAGCATTTTCTTAGAATTTTCATAACCGTTTGTAAAGCAACAAGTGGGTTTGTAAACTGAACTGCTGTGATACACCATATGAAACCCAAGTGTGAGCAACATGCCAAAGAAAACCACACAAAGATTAAATTAAACTATACATGACACCTCATTCTTCAAAAAAAGGTTTTGTTTGTAGGAATTTCTATGATTTTTTTTCTTCCGTCTTCACATTTAAATCAGCCAAAATAGATGTCTGAAAGAAGACAGCAGAAACAGGCCCCTAGATATAACCTAAAAAATAGCTATGAACAGAAGTGATGTGAGCAGAATAACATCTTTGCTACAATCTTTGCTAAAATTATGTGGAAACACTTTAGTATATTCCAGGTAAACTAAATAACCTAATTTTGTTTAGAAGTAGCTTTATTTTTATACCCTTGAAAAGATTATAAATATTCCGGTAAGATATGCCTAGAAGATTTGAAAGAGAAATATGTGGAAGATTTCAGTATTTGACAATAATTTGGAAAATATTCAATATGAGTTCTTACAAGCGTTATTCAGGCTTTCTACTTCAGGTTGGTTTCAACATGGGGACTTTGCCTTCTGTAGGACCTCTCCTTTGTTCATTGACTATACAGAGTGCCTCTGGAGGCAGAGCTACAAGTGGGCAATGTAAATACTCTCCTTCATTCAACTGCACCACCACTACTACCTCTGCCTCAAGTGCACCACCTCATTGCTACACCACAGATTTCAGAAAGTATTAAGTAGTTCTTATAACTGTATTAGACAAACAGTCTTAAACTTAATGATGGGATTACAAAAGTGTTCTGATTTGTACTTCTTTTTAACTTGAAAGGGTCTCCCAGTAAACATCCAAAAATGACTTCATTAAATTCCTTGAAACCAAAGTCTAAACAGCAATAAAGCACTGGGTAAATTGTGACATTCCCATCTTTCACTAATCAGCATGTTATTCTCATTTTTCAAGGCTTCTCAATCTGTATCCATCCATTGCCTCTTTCCTTATATTTCAATTGCAAGCTCTTGGAGAAAGATATCTTCCTATTCTCTCCATGCAGTGAAGCATAATGGAGTCAAGAACTGTCACTCTTATGTGACACAACAATACAAATAACAAACAGGGCAATATTTCCTCACCTGCAGAACTACTCAGAACAAGGGACTCAAATAGAGAAATGTATTATGTAAAACAAGTATCTGTTTCTCTGTTATGTTTTCAAGTACTAAAAGCAATCTTGCTTTTTCATTATCAAATGGTTTCTGGTTTAAATTACAGAAGGAAAAGGAATATATCTCAGTGAGGATACAAAATGTTTGTTGCCTACAATGCGTACAGTAAAATCCCAGAGGAAATGATGCCTTAAGGAATTAGTGCTATTAAAAATATGACAGAGACCATATCTTAGATGAGATTGGGCAAGAACCATGCGATCTCCTGATGACCAACCTGAAGCATGACTAGGGTGTGACTGTTAAGGTGTGGGAATGAGTGAAATTTGGCAGCACTGAAACGTCAAGTCTCACACACAGAAAACAGAAAGCATCATTAATGTCTGTTCCAATTGTAGCTTTCTAGCACCATTGTCCCTGTTAGACAGACCCCAAACAAACAGATGTTTCTAAAACTGGAACTACATTCCATTAACTTTTTAGTCTGCAGTTTGTGAGGCTAAGAACATGATCTCAGGTTTTGTTCGAAATCCCTAACTGGATAAAGTGTGGAAAAAAATGTTAAAGAATAAATTCAAATTGATCTTATTGATGGTTTCCATTATCTCTCTCCCTCCCTCAATATGAATTTGGAACCAATGTAGATGCAGAACATCTGATTCTTGAAGTCTTTGCTCTCAGAGGTGCTGGTTCTGGGTTAAACACTGACTTTCTGGCTCACTCCCAGCTTGCTATCAATTCACATTACTGCACTGTTCCAGACCAAAATCCAATTCCACATAAGAATGTTAAATGCTAGAAATGGAGGAATTAAAATTAAGCAGCTTTCTATCAATTCGTTTTGATTGTGTTTGAATTTACATAACTGCTGGTGAGCATCAATTACTGGTGATTACTACATAGTCTTTCCAGCTGAAGAAGTAATACAGATAACTATGCACATCAGGTAGTTTAAAGATTTCATGATAACCACAAAGCTGCAACCTGTCACTTTAAGCCTGAAATGCTGATAGAGTGTGTGGAGAGGCAGTGTCAGTACTGCAAGTGCTGTCCCAGGGCCAGCAACATGGCAGGAGGTTTTAGGTGTTGTTAATTCTCGCATGTCAAATCATCTGCTCCATGTTGTCCTTATGATGTGGTCAGAACCTTATTATAGAACTCTTTGATGCGACTCAGCACAGGCTGGATGAAAGAATAACTTGTAGTAGACAAATATAAAGCCTCTTAACTAGGGTTGTGATGTGTTCTGTGTGGGATATGTTTCATCAGCATATTCATAGCGTGCGCCTCTGACAGATTCAAGTTTGATTCTCAAGGTGTGAAAGTGTCAAGCTATCATCAAGTCCCATTTTCCCATGCATCAAGTTTCTCATGTTTATCAGGAAAGGAGAGCCATAAAACTCCTCAGAATGGGTATCTTTAACTGCAACTGTAAAAAAATAAAAAGGATGAGAGTTGTATCTGCATTTATCAGTCTTCTCCTCAGCCAAACATGAGGATTTCACTTTGTTCTTTATGCAAGAACCTGGCAATGGAGTATTGCTCCCAATTTCTTCTTGTCAGTATCAGGAGGAAAGGGATCCAGTCTTCCCATATCTTTTGAAATAACAGAAAATGTCACGAAATGACAGAAAAAAGCATGGAAGGAACTAGCTTGGACCAATGCACGTTGTTAACAGTCCATCATCTACATTATTAATGTAGTGTGTGTGGTCTCCTGTATCTGAACTGTGGGAATAATGGCAGTATTGAAAAAAAAATTATTTTTATCAGATTTAGTTCATGGAATGTTGTGCAGACACTTTTTAAACTGTCCTCACCAGAAAAAAAATGAGCTAATTAAGGCTTCAGCAGCAGACTTGGAGAAGGTGAGAAGGAGGAAGAGTCAAAATCTGAGAATGAAAGATAGCCAAGTCAAAATAACCCTTAAAATCAAATTTGGCTTATGAGCTGTCAAAATTATATTGCCATTGGCTAAGGAAAAAACAGAAGTGAATTACCAAAATATGTTGCTCACTATCTAAGGAAACTTAATTTAAAAAGTAAGAGAGAGGGAGGAAGAAAAGGGCAGAAAGACTGTCATCTTGAAAGGGAAGGATGAACTCAAAAGGGAAGACCATCAGGCTTCTGTATTACCTTTAAATCTAGATCCTGAAAAAGCCCAGCATTTGGGTCACAAAGTGAAGAGTGGTCTGTTGAGATACAGTTTAAGATTAGGGGGATTAATACAAACAGGTCTTATTGTGCATGTATTCTATGATTGAACTGCTATTTTATTAACTTTTTATAAAATGTCTTTACAACTTCTTACTGACGAGCTTAACCCTTTGCCAGGCTAATTGTGCTTGATCTAATAGGCAAGTCCACATAAAACTGAAAAATAGGATACATAATAATAATAGTTCACAGCCAGCAATATTCAGTTAAGATGAAATAACAATGGAATAGGTGAATACAGTGGGAGGCAAAGGAGTGATGCCCTGTTGGCTAAAATGTCACTTCTCCTCTGACATTTGAAGTTCCAAGTTTTTGGGAATGACTATGCAGGGATCAAACTGCAGGGAGGCAATATATCTGCTCCTATGCAACCCAGTTCCCAAGCTGCAGTGCCCAAGCAACCGGTTCTGGCACTACCGTAGCATGACAACAGCCAGTCCCCCACAACACTTGCTCAAAACCATGGTTAGAAATGGGAGAGATGGTTCCTTTTCCCCATGGCCAGATAGACCCCCAATGACAGCACGACAGAGCAAGCTCTAAGCTTAGTGGAGAAGGAAGAAGTTGTGGCGAGCTGGTCAAAACAGCTTTCCTGGAGTGCATTAGCCAGCATCCTTTGTGAAAGAATTGATTAATAACAGATGCATCCATACTGTAAAAAATAAAATCCTATTTTATCTATATATATTTGTTTTAAAAGAGCAGAAGGCTATTCAAAACTGAATCAATAGTGGCATTACTGGAACTCATTTGGAATGGACAATGTTTGGCCTATTGTGTTAAATTCCTGAGGGTTTGCCTATTTTTGTATCCGATTACATCTTTATTAGGTACAACTGTTTTTACACTGCATTTTTGTGATTAATGATGCTAAAAGGATTTTGGCATTTCAAATGTTGTACACAAACCTAATGGGCAAAATCTTCTGTAAACTTCTTCTGAGCTCTTGGCAAACTTTCCTCGGGAGCAAATATTAACTCCAGATAGTGTTTATTAGCTTTTATAAAATAATCACTGTAATAGTGGCATGTAATTGCTGGAGGTAAGAGAACATCCAGGCCAAGAATTAGTCAAGTTTGAGCTCCTTAATAGAAAAAGGTCAGGAACAATTTATTTCTTACCCAGTTTGTATTTAAAATAATGTAATTTTCCTCTGATTTTTGTTTCGTATTCCAAGAGTGATTTCATACACAATATTCTTTGAATAAACTGTGTTGTTAACTAGAGACGGATCTGAACAGCAAAGTCCAGGACCTACTTTATACTCTGACTAAGTATGGAGGCATTTGGATTTTAAGTTTTAATTTGCACAGTATGTGTGCAAACACTCAGATCTGAACCCAACTCCACTGTCTTTTTTACCTTCTGCCCAAAGTGTGCATCTTTCTGTATTTGAGGATGTCCTGTCAGCATCATACAAATGGGAACCAAATATTGTTGTTCTTCAAAGTGATTACGGTCAGTATGCCAGACTCCCTAAGCTTTTATTTGTAATCAGTTGTAGGTTAAAGTTGACTAAAAAAAAAATCAAAGCAGCAGGAATATAACCATGACTCCTTGTATATGGTGTCTTTCATGTAATTGGTATAAAGTCTCTTGTAATTGCACTCTAGAAAGTCAGTGAAGCCTTCCTAATGAACCAATGTATGCTAGGTAAGTCCTTGACTGGAAACAGTGCAGAAACAGTCTTTTAACAAGAGACATGAGGAATGGTTAAAGCAAGAATCTAAACATATCTATATACCATTAATATAGACCCATCTAAGACAACACCAGGTGAAAAATAAAATGGAAGTGCCACTGAAAGAAGAACTTAACTTGAGTTCAATGCAGTCTAAACACCACTATATAGCCTCACAATTTGGTATACCAAGTAAGGTAGATTTTTCATTTAGGGTTGATATTACTAGGGCACCTGTAGTTCCCACTCTCTGTGCAGTGAAGCTGTTGGTCATGCTTTTTTCTTTGAAGTTAAAGCCATAGAGTAGGTTGCGTATCAGGAGATGTGATCTCTCAGCTGCATCAAAACATTTAAGTACAGCTTCAACATAGTGAATGAGTTCTTCTCGGAAGCTCAGCTGACATCTCTGAAAAATCAAACATGACCAGGACCTTTAACTAGTATTGAGGACAACAAACTTGGAATGGTCATTGTTCATACGTGGGTCTCTCGCCTTCCAAAGCACTATGGTTGCATCTAAAATGCTCCCTGGGTAAAGGCAACTCTCCATTCCTGTCTGGAAATTGTCTGGGAGAATGCAAGTTTACTCAAGCAAATACCATGCCTGTGACCAGACTAACAATTTGACAGCAGGGATAACTGAGTTCTAGTAACTGATTTTGTACTCTGAAGCTATTTAATTTGCTAGGAAATGGAGACAAAGGGGCTTCATGTATACCAGTTCACAGTGGACTTTTTGGTCAGTTTGTTCTGGAAAACAAAGATGTTCTTAGTCACAGGCCAGACCTGGAATCTGCCATTTTTCTCTTTGTAAAAACAGTGAGACTTACCATGGAAGTTTTAAGGCAAGGGTTGTATCAACAGCATGAAGTGCCTTGCCTGGATAAGCAGGAATCAAGAGCACAATACACACACTGTGGAAATCCATTCATTCTCTAGTGCTAGAATTCATATTTTTATTCAAAGGAGCTCACAGAAGCTAGTCCACTCTCCTTTTATAATCTGTTCAACATCAGCCATCAATCATATTTAATGTATATAAACACCTCTGCACAAAATCTTAGGGGAGTTTAATTCAAACAAAACTGTTAACTCTAAGCCTTGAAACTCCTTTTTTTTTAATCGTAAGATTTGCCTTTATATTTGTCCTGATCAAACCAAAGTTATTTAAATGTTATTATTTTCCTAACCCTAACCTTCTAGCATATACTGTGAAATCACAATACTGTACTGAGGAACACTGTAAATGGATAATGACTTGCAGTTGTTATGCATTACGTCATGGAAAAAGCAGCATTTCGTACTTCTTGGTACTGGAACTTCACTTACAAAATCTGCCATTTCAGTGCCTCATGGGGCTCCTCAGCTCTACAGGTGTCAGAGCCTTCTATTTATCTAAATCACTTCTGCTATCAGCTGTGGAAAAGGTAGTATTAAATCTAAATATGTAAGCCTTTCCAGACCTGGACCTCATCCAGCTCCATGCAGACTCACACAGGTGTCTCTGAATGCTGATCTCCAGGGCTCCAGGGGAATACAGATCAGAAAAGCCCATGATGACCCTGTCCAAAGCCAACATAGGCTGCAGATTAGTTGATTTACATGGGCTACATATCTAGTGATTGTCCTGAAAGGTACACATGATGGGATAAAATATAGTGATAATTTTAATAAACTTTTTTATTGGATAGTCTCTTTGGAGGACTAAATGTGGGCACCTAACTGCTATCCAAAAATATAATTACTTACATATCACAACAGACAGAAAAAGTAAAAGAGTGAAGTAATTTGAAGGAGCTATTCTTCAGTCTGATTCATGAAATTATTCATATCTTTTTACCTTGATTCAAAATCCTAATATAAAATTCAGTGCAGTTTACACAGATTGATTCAGAATCTGCTGGTTCACCTTTAAAACTCGGTTTTCCCACAGTCAGAAAAACTGTGGAGTTACAAAAATTGAGCTGACTTATTGTGTTGGAAATATAATCCCAACTGAGATGAGTTGAACCCAGTTTTTATAGAGAGCTCTAGTGCAAGCAATTTTTTTATAGAGACCCTATGGCTAGCATGAGGAAAGACAGCAGACTCTCAAAGCTGTTAAGTGGCATTTACGAAAGTCCAAAATAACACAATTGTTTTCAGTGTTCCTCAGAAAAATCTTTACCAAGCCTGCAAGAAACAAAAGGAGTTTTCTTATACTCTGCACAAATTAGTTAACCACAATAGAAGCCTAAGTAAAGAATTTTCCTCCAGGTAAGAAACTCTGCAAGAGAAATTGAAAACACAAGAGAAAAGGGCTCTCCCCTCTTGCTGCAGCTGACCAGCAGAGCAAGCTGGCATTTCTGACATCAGGACTATAGCAGATGGCAGCATGAAACAAAGATCCTGAGTTCTTATTTCACCATATATACCAGCATTCAAAGTAATGCAATTTTATATTGCATTTATAAAAATACAGTGCTTGCTGGACAGTTGAGTAAAGCTAAAATTCCTCCCTAGAAAATCTGTGTAATCTTGTGCCTGACAGGAGAGGACAAATATAATTCATGAATAAAAAAAGAGGGAAGAAATGCAGAGAAAGGTCAAAGGAGACAATGATAACATGAGATATTAACTTGAACAAGCATTCATCAAAAATTACAGGTTTCATCCATTTCTGATTACTTAATATAGCTCTATGAAAAAAATAGCTTTTAAAATGAAAATACACATCACAAAAGCAACCATGGCTTTCTGGCTGCACAGACAAACCACAGAGATGTAACCAGAAATGCATGTGGGAAAAGGAAAAGTCTGTTCAACGTGTAAAGACCTGATCCATGAGGAATGGGAAGGCCTCCTTTCTTGGACCATCCCTGAGACCATTCTGGGGGGATCCTAGAAA
>WEIV01024328.1:38907-59277 GCA_013390005.1 Calyptomena viridis
ATGCATGTGGGAAAAGGAAAAGTCTGTTCAATGGGTAAAGACTTGATCCATGAGGAATGGGAAGGCCTCCTTTCTTGGACCATCCCTGAGACCATTCTGGGGGGATCCTAGAAAAGAGCTATACTGGCATATGTACATACATATCTTCACCACTGGCAGTACATTACAGGAAGGGAAAAAAACTAACTTGATTTTCAGTCCCTAAGGAATCTGATCTGAGGCACAGTGAGAGTCTCAAGTATGATGTCCAGAGTATCACAGGGAGCAAGCTTGCCTGTCAAGGCGCACACACACAGACACACAGCAAAGCTACACTTCTGGGATTGTGTCCATTCACTTAGATACACGTGTTTCAGATATAACATGAATCACAGGATGAAACAAGTTACTAGCTATAAAATTATAACCACTCACACAGGACCATATTGTTATGTCAGTGTGACACTTCAGCAAGCAAATACTGCTCAATCTGTATTATCTACATGGCACTGAATATTTTACTGATGATTAATAATCGAAGTCCTTACTTCAAAAAGTTCATAATCTACTGAAAAGCATAGACTCAAAATAGATTTTGTGATCTAAGAAGTAAGGTAGTAGGCAAAAAAATCTAGAATATATCTCTTCGGGTCTGATACTTCTTAGAGAAAAATAAAAATCAGCATTTCCTAAAAGAATCAAGAACAATCCTACCTACTAAAGACACAACAAGAAAGTATATTTGAATCTTCCATGTTTCTCAGTTATATTCTTTTTTACCCACTTTTTTGCAGAGCTTTCAGCCTGTGACTCAACTGCAAGCAGCCAATCTCTCTTTCTGGTTCATGTATATTAGCTCAGTGCTGTTAGGTTTGTTTCTCCAAAACAGCAGGGTGCTGGGATTTTTTAAAGGTTTCCACAGAAATTAAGAGGAGAGGGATATAATACCTTCAAGCCAAATTTATTTCTTTTAATTCATTTTATATGCACTTGGGGCCTAAATAACTCCAGAGTAATTACTGAAAAGTAGCCTATTGTGTGACTTGCACCCCTTTGTGAGCAACTATTGCCTTAACTCCAGATGCAGAGTGTTTTGTAACGTGACTATGCTCCATATTCCCTTTGTGGAGCATACAGACAAGCAGTGGATCCATTTTTCATTTGCATGCCAGAATAGCTAACCATATGTGTACAGTTACCATGTACATAAAGGCGAGCAATCAATTACTGCTACTAGAAGTTAGTACAAATCAGGAGACAGACGTAACACCTCACAACTGTCTCTCTAAATAGTAGTGTCCCCTAAGCCTACCTTTATAATAGATTAAAGTTACTCCTGATAATACAACATAATCCTTAATATTTTGACTAATAAATGCCAGCCTCTGGAAATGTGGTCTCAAATAATACCAATGACAGGCAAAAAATTTTAAGCATTCATTCAAGTTGCTGGTCTCTGTCCAAATCATTACCACTCATAGTATGTCTTGAAAACTGAAAGACACACACTCATTTGAACAGATTTTGCTTTGTGCAGGGCGAACAAGGCATCTCACATAAAAAAATTCTGTCAGCTACACAATATGCAGTCATATCATTATTATCTTATTGTTATTACAGGTCTACAAGGTCTGTGTGAAGTACACACAAATGTGCAAGGGTTATCAGAGTAAAAAGACAGAAATGAAGACAATCTGTAACCAGCTATCCAGATTTCACTGAGCTAGATAACTAAATCTTTCTTCTCTTCATTTTTCCTCTCCATTAGAAGCATCTGGAAAAAAAATTAATAAGGTGTTTTGGAAGGGGAGTCACGTCTGAAACTTTTTCCTTTACTTCAATAAGCTGGAAATCTCAGGATCTCTGACACCTGAGGTTTTGGAGGATGGGATTTTCCCTCATTTGCACAACACTGATTTTTTTTTTTTTTACAGAGACTGATCCTCATTTCTCTTAGAAATATTCTTTGATCAGAAAACATTTGTTTTGAAATTAGATTTTAGATACAATCATTAAACCAGTACTGTTCTTGGGATGGTTTATGTTTAGATTTTCATGTAATTCTGAATCTAGATTACATTCTATAATGTGGACACATATCTGGCTGAACACCCATGTATACTGTAATGCAATTTCAGAATTATATTTCCTTAATGAATACATTCAGATATATACAAAAGACATGAGTACTTCACAACCTGCAATTCAAAAAATAGCAAATGACAGCATTAGCTTTGTCCATGAAAATTTAATTCATCCCCCCTTTGGGAATATACATCATGAGGCAGCACAAGGTTGTATAACTGCACCACCTTCTATTTTTGCAAACCACTTTGATTCATTCTTCTCATTCTCCTTGACTTCTTCACTCAATATGTGATGGCACGAAGTCATGTGCCGAGTATAGGATTATTAATTTCCTTTCTAGCATTATGGCCAGCCTGTCAGCACAGTAACTGAATTATTCCCAAACATGAGTGAATATATCTGCCTGACACCTCTAGGTGTCACCTCTAGGTGTTACTATTACTAATAATAACAATAATCAATATGCAACTTAGAAATTAATGAGACATTAAGGATAAAATGTTTTGTTTAGAAGAATGTCAGCTGAAGGATCTAGTTTGAGACATGCAGTACCAGATGGTTTAGAGATCTTTATTCATTCAAACACAGCAACAATTAGTTACGTCTATTATCAGTCAACATTCCTGTAAACCTGTAAAATGTTAAGCTCCCTATATATAAGATAGGCAGAGTTAGCAGACAAGACTAAAACTCTAGGTTTAAACAATGTTTGCTTAATCACAAAAGAACTCTGTGGAGTAACTGTAATCACAGAGTAAAATTGCATGATACTGCACCTCTTGAGCCAGAAACCTGTTAATCTGCAGCTCACTGGCTCGTTGGAAGTGATCTTCTAATTCTAACACCTCTGCCATGGGCAGGGACACTTTCCACTACATCAGCTTGCTCAGGGCACCATCTAACCTGGCTCTGAACAATTCCAGGGATGAGACAGTCACAATTTCTCTGGGAAACTTCTCCTAGTCTGTACTCATGTACAGACCCAAACCAGGTACAGCACCTTGCACTTGGACTTGTTGAACTTTGTGACGCTCTCGTGGACCCACTTCTCAAGTTTTTCCATTATACCATATCAATTTTGGAAAAACAATTTACTGGTACAGAGACATGTTTCAACTGTAAATGTATTTTCTATAATATTCTGAAATTGGAGCACCTCTGAACACCAGTACCAAAACTTCTGTTTGAAAATATTCAACTTTATGAGACAGGCAATTGGTTTCTTGTCAGCTGTCTTAATTAACATATGGAAAGCGACTGAATTAAAGTTGCATAAATGAGTTAAAAATGGTATTTTGTTGCTTTTCAGACCTTATATTCATATGAAACTAAACAGTTAGGAACATGGTCTTTGGCAAATCTAAACTTTTATTTGACAATACCAACTTTATTCATTTGGGCCAAAGAGGTAACCAAACATTTCAGTAAGTAATTCATTTTTATGTAAATGTTATATACTTTTTACCAGGGCATTGAAGAGTAAAGGAATATGTAGTTTCAGGAAGACTGAACTAAGATCAAATTTTCATAGAATCATAGAATAATTTATGTTGGAACAAAACCTTAAAAGTTCATCAAGTCCTTCCATAAATTAATTAATACTGCCAAATGCACCACTAAACCATGTCCCTAAGCACCACGTCTCTTGATCTGTCCAACCACTCAGCCCTGGGTCATTTTTGCAATCTTCTACCTGTGGTTCCTGTAACCACACAAGCCAGTGCCTGAACTGGAACCAGGGCTTCCATTCTCTTTCAAGCTATTCTTCTGGGGAAAAGAAAGGTAGCTTGACATGCCTGCCATGTCTTCTGTGCTGAATTTGATATCCACTGAGAGAAAAGACATATATGTCTTGTTAATGTGCATTGTCTATGTTCACTCAGAGTGAGGATGTTTACAATACATCATTCAATTTAAGAAAGGCCATCAGTGTCTCACTGAGATACTGATGTTTCCTTTTTTCTAAGCACTAGTGTCTTAGGGTTTTATAGGTCAGCTTCCTACTGAATTAAAAAGTCAGGGATAGTCTTCGAATATAGTTTACATATTTAGTTTTACATATGCACAAACACTGGGAGAGTAGAGGCTGAATTTAATACAAGTACTGTACATCTCTACTTTCAGAGTTCTTTGCACAACACCAAAACCTGGTTGGCAGCAAGCAACTTTGTTTGAAAATTTTAGGGTATCAGAGCAGCATAAAGCAAATGGCTTTTTCATTCCTATCATTCCCTCTAATGGAGTATCATGTGTTACGCATTTCTTCCTAAGACTGAACATTTGCTCAAACCCAGAAAAATCTTAGCACACCATGTATAATGGCACCACCTAGTGATTTTCTTCAAGAACCACTTCTATTCCAACACTGGTATTATAAAATTAAAATTATGTGAGAAGCACTTTAAACACTGTGATGCTATTGATAATCTATTGTACATCTTAAATTATTTGCAAACTTTTTTGAAAATAATTATTCTGAGCTTGTTTTTTCAATGATTCATGAACAAGCTCGAAAGAGAAGCAGAAATTTTTGAAGCAGAATTGGAAGTACTGGAAAGTACTAGAAAGAAGGTTTCTGCATTACTAAGAAATCCATCAATGCCTAACCTTTTAAAGGGAAGATGATATTTTTTAATCACTTAGTTGCAAATGTGCTGTTATTGTTTAAATTAGTGCTGCAGCAAAGAGATTCTCATTTCCTTGGAAACAAAACATATATAGTTTAAGTAAAATTTGGCCTGCTTCTGAGAAAATAAGTATTTGCAATGATATGTATTCCATGGATATAAAATATGGTGGGATTGTACCCAGCACGAAGTTCACAGGTTGGCAAATATTGCCAGAAATAAACTTACCCCCAAATAAAAACCACACATTTTTTTAATATATCACACCCCAAATATTTTAGATATATCTTCAAAATATCTTAGAAATATAATTTAGAAATATCTTAGATACTCCCTGAGCACTTTGTTTTTTCTGTACAAGGAGCTTTTACACAATACATGTTTGAATTTGAATGGGTTTATGGACGTAAATACTTCATCTGTGCCAAACCTTAGATGTACGTAGAATGCACAGAATTAAAGTTTTAAAAGAAAGGTTGGCACTGGTGAGAATAGGGATTAGATAGGCCCTAAGTCCTTAATGTCCCCTGCCGAAACCAATAGAAAGTCTTCATTAACCAAACTAAGGTCAAAAAATGCAGATATGTATACATGTGTGTGTGTGTCTACACATCTCTACATATGCATATATATATTTATTTCCATGTGTGTGCATATGTAAGCGTAGAGCAACCTTAGAGGAAATCAGTCTCTAAAAATACTATGATGGTAATTGTAAAATGGGTTCATTTGCTTCTCCAAAGTTATGTATATATCACAATGTGCTAAAAAGCATGAAAAATAATTAAGATTACCCTTTTAAAAAATGGAAATACCTAAACCTGCTTCTCCTTGACAGCAGTTCTAACTCTCATCAGAGATAAATCAATTTGCATCAGCAGGCAGCCATTTAAGGCCAGTGGATGGGGCCAGAGCCATGGGAAGTGCAGGACTGTAGCCGTTTTATCCCCAGCCACTGCATTCCCATGCTCAGGGTTGAGCCACCCATACTACTTCTTGTGAGCAAGGCTGTCATCACTTTCCCTTTTTCTCTTTATCTCTGATATATGCATTCACGTAGATCCCAACTGTCCCCTCTGCATTTGGGCATTATTTCAAATGTTTGGGTTTTGTTTTGTTTTAACTTAAATTTTTAAATCCAAAGATTCACTGGAAATGCCTTGAGGCAAGTGGTTAGAGCCACAACATGAGCTGGATAATTAGTGATCTAAAGTGCATGTGATGGGGTTTTTTTCCTGACTATGTAATCTCTCTTTAGTAAGACCTAAGACATAGTTACATCGTGCCATCCAGCCAGGACAAAGTGGCCTGAACTAATACTGCTCTAAGCTGAAATTTCCTTCAGTGCACCACAGCACTATGAAGAGATCCATGCTCCATCTGGAAGAAGCAAAACAGAGTCAGCACCACAATAATTGGAATACCTGCTAGTTCCAGATCCACACAGAACTGATTTTGCTGCAGTACATGCAATTGTGAAAGCTATCCTGAACCCTATCTGCACCAGGGTCCAGTTGGGAGTGTGAGCTTACAGTACTACACCATGTAGTACCTTCACCACTCAGATATCACTCAGTTGTTTTCCTTTCTTTGAGAAAAGAAGTATCATCATCACTATTGCAATTTCCAACTCTTTCTGTGACATTTACAGGAGCAGATTCAGCCTGGCTGATAGCTAGTAGTGCCTGTATGATGCCAGTGCTGCTTTTCACCCTACAGATGAGCACCACAAGGACAGATCCCAGGGCAGTGACTGCCCATGCTGTGGTACCCATAGTGGGCTGTAAGACCTATGTGGGAAATAGAAATAATAAAAGGTCCACAAGACATTAATTTTCCTCTGTGGCCATGGGACTCAGGAATTGGACACTGGAGAAAAAGCATAAGCAGTATGGAAAGATGTGTGGGCTCCTTCCCTGTGCAGACATATGGCTTTTTGATTGTCCTCCTTAAGGTAACTCCCCTCCCCTTACTATGTTTGGGAATGTTAATATACCTAAACTAGGGTATAGACTGTACCAACTTCATTTTAGTACCCCAGAGTATCCAGAAATCTTAAATGTGGATCTGTATTTTTCTTTTTTTTTTTTTGTGGCATCTCTCTCACTCACATTCTGTTGTCATCTAAGTTTTCTATGCTCTGTTTTCACAACTCATTTTCACCTTCCCACATGAAGGATATCTCTGGCAGGGGACATTTATATTGCAAGTAACCTGAACATTTGAGTTTGCACCTACTACACTGAAACTGGCAGAAGTGGCCTCCTATGGCCTTGAAATGTCAATGTACTGTACACAGTACATTGGACCACATTAATGTGTAGGTCCACACTAATGGACCTACAGTCCATTAAACTCCCCATGTACCTGCTCCTGCCATTCTCTATGTTTCTGTTTGCCTATAAAACTTACTTAAACTTCTATTTCATTCCGCAGAACAAACCTGAAATGCAAATGAAGGGTTAGAAGAGAGCTGAGGTCTGTCTGCACATGACTCAGTGGTGGCTTCAAGGAAGAGAACTGCCCTCTTTTAAGATAGGAGAGAAGAAAAAAGTTGCTGAAACTCACCACTTGCTTTGACCAGGGAACCAGCTTTAATACCAATGTGGCACTACTTTGTATATTTCCCTTTAAATTAAAAAAAGAAAAAAACAAGTAGGTAAAGACCTAAAAGAGACTTGGGTTTGTCAGTAAGAAGGGCTTCTGGAGAAATCCAACAATCCAACAATTTATAGTGCATGCTTAATAAAAAGATTTCTTAAGAAAAAGAGAAGTTGCTGTACTCTGGTTGGGCACTTGCCCCGAGGACCTTGAAAGAAACCCTGGCAGATTAAGTGCAAACTCACAAAGAAGCCTCAGGAGATGGCACTCCTCCCCCTGAGTCAACACAAGGGCTCAGCTATGGATTAGAAGCCATTCTTCCAAGGGGAATGGGTCCGGTTTTCTTCGAATGAGGTATATAATTTAATATATACGTATACACAAATACATATATATTCAAGTTTTAAATATGCATAAAACTTAAACAGTCTAGGACCCAACTCACCTGGAGACTACCTTTCTCCATATGTCTCAGTGTGACCCATTTCTTTCTAATTCCAGTTATGGTAGTTGGAGTAACAGATGCTGTGGGGCCTGGAATGGACCAGAGGGGTAGACAACAGGCTATTGCAATATGAAATTGCCTCTGAATATGAGGGGAATCTTCCCATTTGCACAGGACATGACAAATGCAGTTCTTTATTTGCCCTGCTTGGATGACTTCCGTCTGAAAATATAAAATCACCCTCTTGTTCTACCCAGGAAATGATTGCAAGGTTTGAATAGATAATTTCTGTAGTTGTACAGAATTTGTAAATTCTTTTATGATCTTTAGAACCAAAAGTACACAATAAGTGGTTACTATTTAAGTATACAGAAGAAATAATACATTTAAATCTAGCTAAGTCAGTCCTCTTGTTAAAAATATTAATTTACACTGAGTTCCCTCAGTATGTATTTTCCATGTATTTTACTCTGTTGAATGTTTTCTTAATACTTGCTGAAGCACTTACCAATCCATAGGCATAGTTTACATACCTCTATGCTCTATTGGAGTTTGAAAGAAAATTGTTACGTCTAATGACAAATAATCTGAAGAGGGAAAAGTAAGAAGATCTAGAAAATGAAGAATTGTTGGAACAGATATTAGAATTTTCCATTGCAAATTATCACCACGAACCGGCTGTCTGGGAAACTCTCCAACCTGATGTTGGGTTCCTTTGATAACGTGGTGTTTCTAAGCAACATTTCTAGACAGACTGTGTGTATGAGTGGTCACCACCACTCTGTAACTTCAAAACATGAATTTCTTTTGTTAGATGCAGATCCAATTTGCTGTTTGGTTTTCATATGAAAAGTACAGCAGGCTTTTTGAGATACAATTTAAAAAAAAAAAAAAAGGGAAGTGGTGCTTAATATTGTAACACATTTCAATACATATAGCAGCATGTTTAATTTACTCAGTACTACATTAATGAACCCCTATTTTGTTCTTAAGCTAAGCAGATGGGTATTCAGGTAGCATGTGTTAAAGTTGTCAAGAAATTATGTTCTAATTCCTTTCACATAGCAGCCAAAGGCATTTCTTACATAAGAATGACAGTGATAACAATTAGCTGGTCTCTTCACTCAATATGTTTCCACCACAATCCTAGATTAAATATTTTTCAGGATTTGGACTTGCCGAACTACAAAAATTTCTGAAGGTCATTTCTTCCAAACCTTGTATGTTAAAAAGATGTGAATTCCAATCCTTCAGAGTCCATATACTGTCCATCCAGCTTGCATCTATGCTTTGCACATGCTTAAGTGCAAGGTATATATAATGATTAGGTAATTCATCATTTAATTTGGAAACTGTTCCTATCACACGCGAAAATTATAGTTTGATATGTAGGGTTCATATCACTGATAAATAAAGCACAGGCGTATGCCTGTGAAACAAGTGATAATCCATTCTGCATCAGACAGGATCTCTCAAACTGACAGTAGAAGGGAACCAGACCAGTTCTTGGCTGATGGAGACTGAACTAGACAGAGTCCTGCAGACTGCTGGCAGGGGTGGGGATGTGGTAGAGCCATGGGAGATCACTGCATTTAGTGAAGTTAGGCATCATTTTCTGTAGCTGTGCTTGCATCTCAAAGAGACTGACTTCAGATCGCTGGCAGTGACTGTTGCATTCCACACTCATTGCATTCCACACTCAGGCAGAAAATATTTTAGATTTCTATAAAATCATCCTATCAAAATGAATATATTTTATCAACTCAGATCTGGAATATATGCATCCTACCAGTGCTAATTATAACAAGACATATGGTGAAACAGAATTTCATATTGAGACAGTTTGGGGAATTTCTCTACTATGATTTCTTCTTGACACTGGAATCTTATAGGCATCTGTCAGGATGTACGTTCCAGCAGGAATGTGGCACACTCAGCTCCTTCTGATCCTTTGCTTCCATATTGACATAAAACCCACAGTAGGTGACAGAAAAGTTGCTTGCACCTGGCTCATGGCTAAAAATACTGAGCCATTAAACTTTGATGATCCTTCATTTAAATGGAGCACACTTGGATAAAAGATGGCAGCTATCCAGAGCAAATGGTTATTTCAAGTCTGATTCCCAGGAAAGATAGTAATTGAACTACAGATTAGTTACCAAGAAACTGATCATCTGATACACCTTATCTAAAGATCACCTGAGGTATAGAAAAGGAGTTAAAGAACTGGTTTCCTCTGAGATAACTTAAAGAAAGAAAGAGGGAGCAGACAAGATTGAGAAAAACTCAGTGGTTCAGACCTGAAACTGGAGAAATGTCATGGACAACCTAGAAAATTCTGACCCGAGGACATAAACCATCCAAGGTAAAAAGGAAACTGAAGCAGGAGGTTGAATGTGGAAATGTTTTATCCACAGATGTGTGCTTCTAATGCTAGCTGAAGGAAGATGGGACAATTTTTGTTACACAGTTGTTCACCTCAGCTGTTCCATTATCTTTGAGAAAAGAAACTGTATGTTTATGTTGACTAAAATACGGTGTTCTGGGAAAAGATATGCATGGAGAAGTAGGGGAGGAGGCAATGGGCTGTAGGAGTTTTCTGAAACAATAGTAGATAAAAACATATCAAAGAAGGCTTCCAGAAAGAGAGGCTAAATCTTACTGAGGCTAAATCATAAGACAGCTTAAAACGTTTAGATATCTTGTAATTTTACCCAAACACAGCAGCTTGGAATGTACAAAGAAAACCGAGCTTTATCAAGGCTGTGACACATGCAGTCCTAGAAAAATTAATTCATCTAGCCTGCAGCTATGTGTTCCTTTCTTAGCACACTGACTCCCCTTGTTATAAGCCACAAGAGTATTTCTGTCACATGCTCTCCCTTTCACAACAGTCTTTATACAGGCCTGAATTTTGACTGCTCTTGTGAATCATGCCTAGGTGCAATCCATGGAAACAGGGGCCTTTTTGACCACCTCTGAAGCATCCATCAGGAGCCCAAACAGTCTGCGGACTTCCTGAGTGCAGCTGGAAAACCATCTAGTGCAACTTTTCACATTTCATGGCCATGTGAAAACATGACCAGATGGATCACAGGTGTAGGCAGTTTCTCTCCCTTGGTCTGGCTGCAGGCAGTGGGGACACCTCTTACTACAGCATCAGTGGAACAGCATTTTATGCCTTTCTCCATCAGTGCTTGCTAAGGTATTTTTCCTCTATATGCCTGGGGTGCCCTGTATCTTCATGGAGAAAGACCATGGTTCTCCTCTGAAGATTTACTGAAACTACAGAAAATATGCATAATACAGTCAACATGCCTGTCTTTCAGCATTCAGAACAAGCAGAACTTAGGTCATAATAGACTTTAAAATCCTGAAGGTTAAAAAAAAAAAAAAGTATGTTAATTTAATTATATCCAATAGGAAAGACTACAAACATACAAACAGAGCCCCTGGAAAATACAGGTGGATCTTAAGCAATAAAACTCATGAAAGTAATTCATCTGTAGAAAAATCATCACAAAGACACTGAATGAATTCTCAAATAAAGGAAGTATTCCTAGCGATCAATTAATCTATGTAAATTAATCTTTAACTTTTTTTTAAAGCTGGTGTTCAATTCCATGGTCTGTGGGGACTGCCCACATATATATTTGTCACCAAATGTGAAGAGATCCGTGTGACAGGGAGTTCCAGGGACAGACCTTGAGAATGACAGCACAGAAATCAAACCAAAAGTCCATCTTGCACACTGTCTTTAAAGAGCAGCAAAAAGTGGATGGTTAAAGAAAGTGTAAGTGCTAGGAAAACAGTATGATATTTTGTCTATTACATCATTCCGACTTCTAGTGCTGTGTAGATAAGTGACTTCATAAGCCAGATATTGTAACTTTGTGGTTAGCACTGCTTGATTGATTTCTGCTCAGGATTTTAACTGGTCACTACATCTATGGCTCAGACCACAGGCTCCATTTAATTTCCTTCTCTCATGAGCATTTCCATGCTTTCTACCATGCAGGCCAGTACACTTGAAGTAACTTTTGCCTATTACTTCATTTGATTCTCCCCATCTTAAAACTCAGCATTGCTCCAGAAAACCTTTGGGAAAGGAGCAATGAAAAGATTAATGAATGTTACTTTGAAATTGTGCATGTGCTCAAAAGCTTGATCCAAAATCCCCTTGCTGACTAAGCAAAAAACAACATAGATTTGAGTCAGATACACACTACCTCCAATGTGGGTTTTTTGTGAGAGATGCCAGAAATTCTCATGGCACTTGAAAACTCATATAAATTAGGTTTGAACATTAGATCCTATATTATACCAGATTTTGTTCCCTGATTTAAAAAAAGTAAGTGTTTTCATTGCAAATACAAGCAGTTGTTAATTTAACAATGACATTTGGAATTATAATTACACAATGTGCATCAAAATATTTTTGCCAGTTAACATGCTTGATGAATATTCACAAAAATCCAGTATATAGCCAGAACAGAGCTTAATATTATAGTACCAGTAAACATTACAGTCCCTTTTGATAAAACGCATCATTATCACCAGTCCATGACTATGCCATTCAGTACTGTTTTAAGAGTAGCTGAACCATTGAGGGTCCATGAAGTCATTCAAACATCTTTGAGTATTTGATAAACTTGTTTCTTGTCACTAAGTCTGTAAATATGAAATCAAGGGATCAGCTTTCCATACCATGAATGACACCCAAACTTGAAATTCACCAGATGGATCAGAGTCTTAAAAGACTCACTTTCACATCTTTGAAAATGGGGTGGAAATGATCTATGTCACAACTGATCGGTCTGTCATGACTGCCATTTGTCATTCCCTTTCTTCATTTCCTCCAAAATTTCTTTATCAGATAGCATAGGATGAAGCCATTCTTAGACCTTTTCATTGTCTTTACCAGACAGCTGTTGCAGTCTCACCACAAAGCCATTTTCTTTGTCTCCATCCTTTGCACTTATACGCCCCAGCATGTACATCATGTACAGCATCCCAAGTACCAGCTCTTTCTGCTTGGTTCCCATAGTTCCTTTTAAGCTCTTCTTTTAAGATAGACTGCGGATCTTGATTATCTTTCCCTGCTCACCTCAGCCTTCACCAGGACGTTTTCCTTCCTCTCTCCAGCATCAGCTAAGATGTAAGCCCTTCAGTAATTCTTCACAGCTTCTTGAGGAGGCCAACATGGCAGCTGCCCTACGTTCTGGTTATCCATTCATTCTTCCAGGGAGAAGCCTGCATACACACCCTGCTCTTATTCTCCTGCCCCAAGCTTTTTCTTGCACTTAACTTTTGTGTTCTGTTCTCGCTTGTTCAGTTTTAAAGGCTCATTCGTCCTCCCCTCTTTCCTATCCTACTCTCCCAGCTCTCAGATTATGCCAAAATATCTTCTGATGTCCCTGTAGGGTCCTCTCATCACTTAACTGACTTTTCCAAATAACTTTTTCAAGTCTATGACCCCTCCTGTCCCTCTTTTCCCAGTTATTAGATTCAACCTTCCTAATCAATTCCAGTTGAGGTGCAAATGCTCAACCACAGGAAATTACACTTTGGTTTATTTGGCATCCCTCTGACAAACACTCCACTACTTCACAGGATCATACAGGGTGAGTCCTTCCAGAATCAGAACACTTTATGAAGTCTTGGTTTGATTACCCAAAATATTTCCACGTAAAGAACCAAATTTTATTCTTAAAATGTTCCTATTTTTTTAGAAGTCAGGACATGCTTTATTTGAACCTTCCATTCCAGTGATCAAGAGATGTGTCCTAAACACCTTGTGAGAGATACTTGGAGCTCCTTACTTGCATGGAATCAATTATATCATGGACAAGTAGGGGTCAGCACCTTTGGGCTCTCTTTGCAGTATAGAGGTGGTACAGGCTCTGACAGTTCCTTTGCAAATTGCATTGCTTTTCCTACATGGTTTTTTTTTTTTTAAATAATTCCATTGTAGGCTTGGCCCTTCAACATGCTTAATGTTAAGCACATAAATAGTTTAACTGATGTAAAAGAAATTGCCTATATGCCTGTACATGTAATTAAATGCTTTGGTGGATCAGAATGCCAAACACATTATTGAATCAAGCAATGAGTGTGTGTATAAACAAGATCTTTACATACTGACATAAACATAGCACTTGCATTTCTTTAAGAATCTCATAACCGAGTTCAGCCCTGGCTGATATGCATTGGCTTTAGTAGGAAAAGACTAGCAATTAATTTATTCCTACTTCTTTTTTGATGGGAAGACAAACTGCTTAGGTAAAAGTCTGTGGTTCTAATTTTAATAGTTACAGACCTATTTTCATCAGTTGCTTTACAATCTTACGTGATGATTTACAGTATTGACAATATGCAAAAACTTTAAAAATATTTTGATTTCTATTTTTACCAAGCCTCAGTTGCTTTTATGAAAGATGGTATTTGTGTTATTGGCCACTGGAGCCCAGATAAGAATGTCAGAACATTATCCTGCCCTGCCCCTGTAAGTAATGAACCCTTTCACAGTCTGTAAAATGTTGGTGTTTTGTGGTTTCCTGAAAGGGAGATAGCAGCTAGCTGTGTCTTCTCCCACTGAACATGATGTTAGGGTTGTCAGCTTGTATCAGAGGTTGCAGTGTCAGCCCCCCTGCAGGCATCAGAGAAGAATTAGGAAAGGAATCATTACTTACAATATTTTATTTTACCATCATGACTACACCACTGCAAGTAATCTCCAACGTGATAGCTCCACTAATAGTCAGACTGTTAACCATAACTCCATGCATCAGAACAAGTAGCAGTGATGCTTTCATAACATCAAAAGTAAATAGGGATTTACATGTATTATTTTGATCTTGATCTTGGTCTTTTTAGTAGTTAAATTACTTTTAATAGTTGCCATAGTTGCCTATAGTTGCTTATAGCACTTTTTTCTTTGTTCCTACTTCTATGTTGAAATATACCACAAAGCATCTCAAATGCCGCTAAACTAGTCCTCCCAAAAGCCTCCCAACAAAATTGCTAAAACTTTAATTTCCTACTTTAATCAGTCATTTATTCTGCACTTTAAGAAGACAGAGTTTCCATCCATTGCAATACACTCAAATAACTGGAATTATTTGAGTGGGTTAGGAAAACTGATACAAAATTATAAGTGATTATTTTTGTAGATGATTTTGGAAATATTCCAACCCCTCTAGTGCTCACCTCCTATCTACAAGTGGAGATTCTATGCATCTCAAACCTGCTAGTGTTAATGAGAAAGATCTCTGCAAACATGCCCTATGTAGCTGGAAAAGGGAGAGACTCTGATGCTCTTGCTTGTTAACATTCTCCTTTGTTTCTGCCCTCTCCAACTCAAACGTTTTCTAGATGTTTTTCTGCCAGCTTTAGCAGCATTAATGCATTCCAAACTAGAAAAAGTTTCTACTTCAATATCTTACAACTAACTCAATATGTACTGACCTCAAACCCGGGACAGTAGTAATTTGATATTGTAGCTCATTATTGTTACTCCCAGAAAGTTTCCCCTTGAAAGTGCCTGATGCTTCTCCCTCCCTCTCACACACACCCTCCCATCCTCCATTCAGAATTTGCTTTTAATTGTTCAGGAGAAAAAATTAAGACTGCCAGCCAACAATATTTCCAGGGGGTACAAGATATTAATAGAGCTACATCGTGGACCCATATATTGTAATAAACTGTGCTGTAATTTGTTTACCCACCGTAGACAGTAACTAACATTCAGATAAATGGAGTTGGCGCCTGCGAGATTTATGATATACTTCTGTGCTTAGCAATGTTTAATCAGGGAGTTAAAATATTACAGTGTAAAATCCTTTACAAGCATGCACAAACAGACAACTACCATTAGAGGCTTGGCAGACATACTCGGTGTCAAATAGTACCTCCAGACACTCTCAAAACACAAAGAGGAATATTCAAAGCAGCTACTAACTGACTAGCATTATTTGAGAACCACGTCAGAGCTCGTTTTTTTAGGGGGACTTGCTTTTGAAGTGACAGAATGATAGGCAGGGACAAGTGGGCTTGTCTGCAGAGCCCATCAAGCTGAAAGAAGTTGGGGTGGGTGGAAAGCGTGGAGGTGGGGGGAGAAGGGAGGTGAATTTTGGTCAAAAAGGTGGTAGATGCCTGTCACAGAGCTTAGTGTGTTTGGATAAGACAGGCTAGCATGTGGGGGGATCAGCATGAAGCATCACACCTGGAGGAAAAGACAACTAGCTCCAGCCTCAGTGCCATAAGCCTGGCTCCACAAAGTCTAGCCAACATCTGGAATGGATATCAAGAGACACAGTGCAGCCCTGACTGGCGCTCTACTCTACCTTTGTACTTTTCACTGCAAATTGAAAAGCAAAACAGAGATCAAGGATATATTTATATAACTGTCTTCAAGCTGCATTTTCTACTCCCATCTGCTGCGCATGATAAGTTTCAAGTGTTTTCTAATAAAAAAAGGAGGTTTTTTTCCTTTACTCCTTGTTCAGTATACAGACTGAGCTTTTTTTTTATTCACAGTTTTAAAGGAACAGTAAATATTTTACAGCCAGAGGAAGTGTCAGCACTGCAGGACTTTCTGCTATTGACATTATTTGACCATGCTGGCTATTGAGCCAAATGTGACAGGGCGTGAGTCTGCGCGTGTGCAGACGCCTGCATTTGCCTCCGTGTGCAAACAAGCTCCTTCGTGTGCATTTGTATGTGCACATGTGCTTTGGAGAGGAGCATTCTTGGGAGTTTTTCACTTTATTTTCACATCATGCTGTTGTTATGTCGCTCAAAGGGAGAGGGTAGCCCTGTATGTACAAACAAGACACCCTGTGGTAAACTGCTCTCCAGAAGGGACATGCCATATCAAAAAGCCTCTGGTTTTCCTCTCTGCTTTCCAGCTTCATAGCTGATGAAACCACATCAGCCTGCTAGTCGGGTTGACTAGTTCTGAGGAAAATAACCAGAATGAGAAATGGTTACATTTGACTATGAAACTTTGCCTTCTGAGCAAAAGGCACCAAACTGTGCCTGCCCATACATGGGTTTCCACAGAGATGTAGAGACCACGGAGTGATGCACTCCTCAGCAAAGCCAGCTAGACTCAGATATTGCAAAGTACATTCTGGACCACATGAGCAATGTATGAGTAGCCATGAGAAAGTACAGTTGTCTGAGGCAGTCAAGTCCAACCCATGAGAGACAGTAGGAACCAGAGATACTTATCCAACCCTAAGAAATATCTCCTCTTTAGTACAGAGCCAAATCCCTATCTACCTCATTTATTGGTATAAATTAGAGACAGCTGCATTAGTTGGAGTTATAGTGGTATAAAATGCTCAGAAAAAGAGCTCGTTTCACCAGTACTGGTAACAGGAATAGCAATCCTACAGAAACTGGCTGGAACATCAAAAGCGTTATTTGCTTTTACCTTGTTGCTCTCATGAGAAAGGAGAATTGTACTGGAAAAAGCTCCAGTTTCTCTCCATATTGCAAAGTACTATTTTCAGCTGGTTTAGTACCGTGAACAGGACATGGGGACATAAAACTTACAGTTCTGTTGTGACTGCACTAATTCACCTTATAAACTTAAAGAACTAGTAACATCTCTATCCACTCCTTTGAAAATATGTAATATTAACCCATTACAGGGAGAATATGAGGCTTAAATAGTGGTCCTAATTAAGAGAATCCTGAATTTTGTGTTGGAAATTTATTGCTGTGTTATAGCCATTCATTGAAGCAGAAATATTTTTTTTCTCCATGGGAAACGGCACCTTTTTTTTTTCCGTAAGAGAGCCTTCAAGGAAAAAGATGTTGTCTTTAAAAGAAATTTTATTTCTGCAATAAAGATATTTTCATAAGTGAAAAATAGTGTTTTTGCCAACACTTATATGAAAAAACCCATCATTCCTAATTCATATTGCTTGTAATATGCTTCAGCTGTTTCAATTAAAAAAGTCCATTATAAAATACTATATTTATAGTATAGGAAGAAGTTATACACCCTATATTGTGAGACCCCATGAATTTCAAAAGCTAAGAAATATTCTTAGCTGAATTGTTCTAAAATAATATCAAAATCAGAGCAACCTGAAAAATGGGTCATTCCAAAACATCTATTGAAAATCATTCTGTGTTAGCTAATGAAACATATTTGCTCTCTAGCATAGTACGGAGGCAAATACAAATATCTGGTTTTCATTTGTTGCTGTGTTATCAGCAGCAATTATTTTATTAGACAGTTTCAATGGTTTTTGTGGGGGTTTTTTTGTTTGTTTGTTTAGTTGTTTGGGGTTTTTTATCAAAAAAGCTTATAACTTCACAGAACCTCCCAAGTTTATTTGGAAAATAGGGTAACATAGGATCTTTGAAGTGAAACTCACAGTCCCAGTAAAGTTGGTGAGAAATCAGAAAAAGGAGAAGCCTATTCTTTGACTGAAACTAGTCACTCCAAATGAATCAGGCAAATTTCACAGAAAAAAAAAAAAAATTGCTTGCTCTCCTAATTTTGAAAATATGTTTTTCCTTTGAAATCTTAAAGGCAAATTTCACTCATCTTCCAATGTAATTTTAGAGTTTACTACTTCTGAAGCTATGGTTACAAGTGAAGTTATAAGGGCAAAAGTAGCTTATGATAAAAGTATTGCATGTGCTTTTAATATGGGGACGCCACGGAAAGAAACTCCAGGCCTGTGTTTGGACATAAAGAAGGAAGTGCTTTTTCACAGCAGTAGCTGAGATGTGTTTTGTCATGCATATCCATTCAAAATAAAAGCTCTGTGAGTTTGCTATCTGGAGAGTAAAACATTTCTGATTGCCTTTTAACAGAAGGGTTCATAGATCAAAGGAAAAGCAGCCAGGTGGGGGAGAGGGAAACACCAGGATTTCCTGATCCCCTTACTTGTTTACAGATAAACACAAGATAGCTGTAAAAGTGACAATTTAATGTTTTCACAAGAGTGAGAAGGAAATAGAATTGAACAAACCTAAAGAAATAGAAATATATTTCTAAACTTTACAAGTTTTATGTTTGTTTAATAATAAAAGTTTCTGTAATGATTTAGAATATGTTCAATATCATGTCTCTATCATATATGTGGTTTTGTATTATCTCATTTATTAAATTCAAGACAAATAAGTTGTTCCCTATGGAAGGTCTAAAGGAACCATCTGTACATAGTTTGTAGTGACTTTGTAGTGAGGGTCTGCAGCAGAGCATGCTATCAGGTCATCTCGTACAACACAGAAAGTAATGAAATTAGCACACTGTAGAATTAGATATCCCATGCTGAAAGGCTCTGTCTTCAAATTCAGTATCAAGATTACATTAAACTCCTAAAACATGCTGAGTGAGGTTCAGTTTCTGAGCTTGTTCCTCCCTCACATTTTATATGGTATATTGCTCAAACAGGGAACTTCATCATTCTCTCCGTTTACCAGTATCTGCCTGATAAAGTAGAACTGAAAACACTGTGTTGTACTGGAACTTGAAGAAGTTCGAAGTTTGAAACAATTGCGTGCTATAAAAATAAAGGAAGGCCTTTCCTATGAAATCTATGAACTTGAAACAGGGATACAGAACTAGTCGTTGCCAATAACTTTAACTTCATTTATCTATATTTGGCAAAAATTGTGCTGCAGCTGGAGATGAAATGCTGAGCTAAATAACTGCAGCGACGTGAGCTCCAAAACAGCAATTACTAAGCTGTGCTGCCTTGTGTAAGATTTTACTTTTATTTATTGTATTTAAAGAAACTCTCTATCTATGTACAGTACAACAAGAACTGCCTGATCAAATAATGCCTGATTGCAAGGCATCTCCACTCCACTGTCAATACAGTTCAGTGTTTAGCAAGGCAAATGTGTTTTTCATGAAGCCAGAATAAAGTGCTGTACATGGTAATTTTATCATTCTACATACCTTTTTATTCTCTCTAATTGCAAGGAATAACTCATATTAAACCTGAACTTGGCTTGTCACAAATGGTGAATGTATTTTTTTGTTACTATTAGAAAAGCTAATAGTTTAAAAAGGCTGAATTAAAGTGGCACACATTCCCTTTCTTCATGGTTATAAGAACACAAAAACCCCATATTAATAAATTCGTTGGAGGAACTACTCATCAACATGATTTCCATCATCTATCTTTTTAAAAAAGAGGACAAGAAAGTTGGGAGTGGATTCCAAAGTAATGTGTTTCTTCCAGGTGGATATTTTTCTTATCAAGTGTGAAGCCCAAGTAGTTGCAATTATAGGTGTTCTCTGGCAGTATCTAACTCCACACGTGTCTACTATTACAGTGGAGCCTCACAGTGGCCTGTGTCTAAAGAAGTTCATCTAAGGAAATGTTGATATTTCTGAGAAGAAAAAGGCAAAAATGGAGTGACATGAGTATTTTGCTAGTTGTCCTAGAAAATGGATGCTGACACCATAAATCTAGCTCATTCCCAAACAGTAATGTGACTGAAATACTATCAGAGTGCCAGAAAAGCTGACTAATTGTCTGGATTCCAAAAGTGACATTGTTTTTCCAAGATGACATAGTATTATTAGTAGTATCCAGTCCCTCAAACAGAGGATTTTATCCTCATGGGCCATATTTCTTACTCTCTTCCTCT
>WEIV01024328.1:65372-80325 GCA_013390005.1 Calyptomena viridis
ACTGCTATTGTATCACATCAAGGGATCCTCACTCTGATCATCAGCCAGCAGAGCAAATGCACTATAGTAAGTAAATCCTCATAAAAGGCTACAGAATCAATTGATGTAATTCAGCCCAGTCATACTCACTTCAGAAACATTTTGCTCCTGCTTAGGACCTAATCTGCACTGANCAGTCTCTTGAGTGCAGCAAGCTTTATTCATTAGCCCCTATTGTGTTAGGACACTGCATCAACCCACATTATTTTTCTGTATTAAGGGGAAAAAAATCAGCTGTGAATACAAAGTTGTGTTGCCACAAAAGATCACGCAGTTTTGCTCTTGGATTAATTTTATGACATTAAATGAAATATTGCACATAAATTTTATTTATATCAAGAGCAGTGCAATATGGGATAAGGCACCTTCATTTTGACTGCATAATATTACGTAAAAACCCAAAATAGGTTAGTATCAGCTTTATAAGAAGAGTTTCAGTTAAAACACTATATTTGCAAAACATTTGCAGTCTTCTATCTCCTTTTCTCCCACTTTAGATAGAGAGATACCTTACATGAATTTGCTGATTTGAGTCTCTATGTGACAGAATGCTATATAAGCAATGAAATGAATCATATACCAGAAGACTTCCTGTATAAGGAACAGGACAGATAAGCTTTGTACTGCAGCTTCCAACTGTCTATTTAGACCAAGACTTTATATATCTTATATCTCTGAGTAGGTTTTATAGATGACAATATATATAAATAATTTAGACCAATTAGAAATTGGTAGTTGGTAGAAATTCATAAATATTGACAACTTCGAGCTGACAGGCTTAAGAGAAGTAGCCAAAATATGAAAAATAGTATTCTAATCCCATAAAAACTTTAACAAATTAATGACTTCTAACATCAAGGAGAAAACCATGAAGAAAGTAAGTTGTTTCAGAGTGATCCTTTTGTTCATCCTACTTCATTTTTACTGTAATAAATACCCTCCTGCTTTTGTCTTTGCAAAACTGTTCATGCTTTCTCTGTTCTATTCCTTTTTCCTTTCTCCTTAGATAGACCCATGAGAGCGGTCTGAGAAATATTCACCATGAAGATCCTTTCCCATGGAAAAAAGGTTGAAAAAAGAATAGGGGAAGAGAAACTCAGGTACTAAAAGAAAAAATTTGCTTTACTCCATCAGCCTGCCTTGGCATTGTGAGATGGATCTTGGAAGACAAGGAATTCACAAGGCTTCAGGAATGTAAGTTTGAGAGAGGTGGATGCAGGGGAGAACAAGAGATGCTGTCAGACACTGGCAGCAGACAAACTGCTTCTCATTGTAATTTGCTATTAAGTGGAGGAAGATATTCTTCATGTTTTCAGTGCCAAGATTCTTACATTTCCACAATTTACACTCTGTGTTGAAAACGCAGTAATATATTCCCAATTTCTTCAGTTTCCAGCCTCAGCTGAGTCCACTGTATTATGCACAGAAAAATAGGTTTACGAGGAGTGAGGCAAGTTACACAAAACAGCACATGCTCTAGCAGAGACGCACTCATACAACACAACAGTGCAAAAGGGCAGTACTGCAAGACTTGAATCCCCAAGGTCACAGCATGGATGGTCTCAGCTCTGTCTAAGAATGGCAAGTGCTTGTCACATTAGAAGAATCTAGTTGTGTCCTATTTTATACAAATTACTATAGAAGCACACAAAATTGGTGGCTCCGTATATTTAGATCCTCTTCCATAGCATATAGATAATAACACTTATCTTTCCTTTTATCTTTGTAAAGATTACTTTGTATTTGCAAGGTACTTAGCAAGAGTAGCAGTTGCCAAAGGAAAATCCATGGCACTGTGAAAATTCCTTATCTGTTGTATGCCTGTTACTGGGACTGCATATGAGGAGCACTAAGAGTGACAAACCCAAATGCAGTATTAATTGAATCTGTTTCACTCTGAGTGATTCTCTGGTGCCTAATATGCTGGTTGAGCCAACCTAGCAAGGTTCTGAGGACATACACTATTGCCCCCCTTCCCCATGTCAAGTTTAGATTAGACTCTTCAATAGATTTGAAGTCATTAGAGAGAGGACTGGACAGCAGAAAATAACAAATACTCATTTCTTAAGAAAAAATGGTTAAAAGTAATTATTGATCATCTGTCTCATCCAGCAATCTCTCTCCATGCTATTTGATAAACGATGTAGGCACCCTTTGGAAAATCATTATATGTGATCAAGTAATAGTTCTCAAAGTACATGTGCCAATGGATATGCATGTAGCATCAGATTAGGGCCTGTGACTGTCATGATATTCATGCATTCATAATCAGATATGTATCTGATTACCTCATTTCCAAACTGTAATTTGTTTTAAATGTAATCTTCCCTTAGTTTTTCTTTGGGTGTGCTTAATCCATACAGCTACATGTTGTTTTACATTCTATATTTTAAGATTAAACTGGCAACTTGGTGTACCAGTTCACACTCAGTACCAACAGCCATGTGCTCTCAGAGCATGGACACACACATTCTGTAGCTTTCTGAGTTCTTCCTTTCTCCTCGTGTGCATTAGGAATAGCATTGCCAGAGGGTCAAGGGAAGTGATCCTGCCCCGCTACTCAGACGTAGTGAGGCCACATATGGAGTTCTGTGTCCAACTCTGTGCTCCTCAGTACAGGAGAGACATGGAGCTCCTGAAGCAGGTCCAGCAAAGGGCTACGAAGATGATTAGGGGACTGGAGCACCTCTTTTATGAGGAAAGGCTGAAAGAACTGGGCCTGTTCAGCCTTGAGAAGAGACAACTGAGTGGGACCCCATTAATGCCTATAAGTATCTGAAGGCAGAGTGTCACAACAATGAAGCCAGGCTCTTCTTGGTGGTGCAAAGGAACAAGATAAGAGGCAATGGCCAGAATAGGATAGCAGGCAATGACCAGAAACTGATGCACTGTAAGTTCCACCTGAATATGAGGAAAAACCTCTCCAGTGAGAGGAACAGATTGTCCATAGAGGTTCCGGAGTCTCTCTCACTGGAGATATTCAAGAACAGTCTGAACTCAATTCTCTGCAATGTGCTCTAGGATGACCCTGCTTGAGCAGTAAGGTTGGACCAGACGACCACTGTGGTCCCTTCCACCTTACCCACTCTGTGATTTCTGAGATTTCTGCCCTTTCTTTCACAACCTCACCATCGTGTGTGATTTGTAGCATTAAGTAGCCTCACAAGTGATGAGCTCTGGCATACATTAACTATACACCCCTCGTTTCACAATTTACGTAGTCCTTTTCAAGCTCCTGCTGGGACCAACGCAAGCAAGATTCATGTATGAGCAGACTGGTTATTTTCATGCCTGTCAGCTTTCATTCTTTTAGTTGGCCAACATGCCTGCTATGTAAATAATCGTGGTTTAAGAATAGAGTTAAATTCTATTCCTCTGTTTGACACACTGAACTGACTGCAAATACTCTCAACTCAGCTTTTTAGAGCAGTTTGCAAACAGCACAAAAACCAGATGTGACTCGGAAAGGACATTCTCATGTAAACATAAAAAGTCATAATTCAAAGTACAATGTTAAGTCTCAGTAATTAACACCAATTTGAACTTTCCACTTTGATGGCAACAGCCCTGACCCAACAGATACTACCGTGCAAATTTGTATAAAATTGAGTACATTACAGGAGCTCAAAATCATAGTCACACTGTAATAATAGCAGTGGACTTTTCCCCTGAGCACAGTATGTACACATAGATTTTCTAAAGCACCTGAGGAATGTAGGTGCATAAGCACCACTGAAGGTCAGCAGGATTTCCATGGCTAAATCCCAAAGACATGTTGGAATCAGTCCCTTGCAATTATTAATTCAGGTACAATACACAGTTATTCACTTATATTTTAATGATCACCTTGGATAGAACAACAGGATGCATTTGGACTGATCCTTAGTCACACCTGCCTACATATCTTTCCTGTGATGCAACATGTGTTGGTTCAGTCACCTCTAATGGGAGAGAGAGCATATGAGTCTGGCTGTGGCAGTTTGTTTTTTGTTATCTTTGCTTCTATACTCTTGAGTTTTTCTCTCTTTATGCTCATTATCTCCAGTTCTCAAGTAATTTTTTTCATGTGTGTTTTGATATAGTGTTTTTCTTCTTGGCCACACACTGTTTTCTCTCTACATCACCAGGCTGAATTCAGAAGGAATTAGTGACTTAGCTGCTTCCTTCTCCAAGCTGTATTTATGATGATGGTAACAACAGCATTTGGTTTAATGCCTTGTTTTCTGACAGGAATGAAGCAAAATTAAATGTGTTTGTTAGCCAGACACTAGAAAACTTTTTGGAGTTAGAACTGTACCACACAATCCTACACACCCAGTAACTCTTCATCCATATCCATTCAGACTTACTGTCCTTCACATTCCCAAACACACAAGTGGGATGCTATCCTGGACAGTCTTGCAGAACCCACTATCAGCAGCATGCATTACATTTGAACAGGTCTATTTATTTCATTATAATATCCATCAGTGAAGAACCAAATCATTCATACAGCACACGAGGCAATACTGTGCCTGCATTACAGCAAGGGAATATTCCTGGGGCAAATATCAAGTGCTGAGGGAGAAACCCCAGCAGAAGACTGCACATGAGGTCTTCTCCATGTGAGCCCCTGAGAGATGACAGACATGGATACAGCATAGTGCTGCAGATGGACTACACAAAGAAATGCACACTGATCAGCAGGTGCTTGGGCACACTGCTTGCTGTTAAGCTTTGGATTCCAGAGGAAGAATGGTCACTGCTTTACTCCACAAATGTGAGGAACAAGTGTGGCAGAGTTCAGTTGTATGAGTGCTGTTCACTGCACTGGTATTTAACAGGCTTTGAAATTGGTTTTTTAAGTATTCAAACAAAAAACAAAAATAAAAGCCATTTTAGTAAAATATGATCTTAATATTTGGACCCAGACCTACAAAGATATTAGCCGTGTGAGGATCAAAGACTCAATGTTCAGCTCCTTCACCACTGGAAAACAGTAAGACCTAATTATTTTATGGCTGGAAGATACATACCAGTCCCCATAGGAACCTGTGAGTAGTATTGCAAAAGATTAGCCTTATTTGGTTTTGTTTTCTTTTACATAGAGTAATATAGCTCCTGAATCATTACTAACAACTATTTATGTTACAGTAATGCCTTAAGCAACCCTCCAGAACAAATAATAAGAAGGATAAACCTCAGGCAACAGCTTCAGCAGAATAAAGAGGATTTTGTTTTCCCTGAACTCAGAACCTCTTGCACCTGCAGTGGGGTTGCTCCCCAAATTGCACAATGCCACCCATGTGTGTGTGCTACATGGGGTGCTGCTGAGCAGCAGCTACCTTTCTTCTGCTATGGAAACTCAGTCACTCCTCAGCTCCATAACTCCCTAAGAGATCTGTCAAGGAAAATAAAACAAGCCTGGCATGCACTCAGCTATGATAGTCAATCTAAATAATTCCCTAGCTTTGGTATCAGGCACCATGCAGCTCCCACTCACCTCAGTAGGAGTTAACTGGCCCTGTGCATTGCCCAATTTATCAACATGATGCATGAAGTCTGTCTGGAAGATAAACAAGGGGACATATTGCAGTGACATACGAACTCTTTTTAAGTTGTGCATCCTAGGAGATAGATTACATGATGAACATTTGCAGTATGCCTTTTCCAGCTAATGCTTCTGAGCTGAAATGTGATGTCCTTCCTGAGGACAAAGCTGCATTTTATCCCACAGATAAAGCTGGCTTCTCTTTCAGGAGGAGTCTCTCAGAATTCAGTTGCTCAGGTACTTGACAAGTGCCTAATGAGAAGAAATTTATAACCCTTTGCCTGGTGAGATTTTGTACTGTCTTTCTTCCTGGGGAGAGATAAAGTAGTACAATTCCATTCAGAGAAAGGAAAAAGGAAAAAGGAAAAAGGAAAAAGGAAAAGGAAAAGGAAAAGGAAAAGGAAAAGGAAAAGGAAAAGGAAAAGGAAAAGGAAAAGGAAAAGGAAAAGGAAAAGGAAAAGGAAAAGGAAAAGGAAAAGGAAAAGGAAAAGGAAAAGGAAAAGGAGCAAGCCCTACGGTGTAAAATTGTCCCGGTCTCTGCCTGCCTCCTACCAAAGTTGTTTGCAAAGGCAAATCCACCTCTTTCCATGCTTCCCTTTTAATTCACCATCACTTGAGACAGAAGAAAGAGCAGACAACACACAGTAATTTTTAAAAGGCATTAGAAGTAATATTGTGACAAACAAGTCAGCAGCATTTCAACACCTCCAAACACAGAACTGTAGAAGTGCGCCTGTCAAAGTACAGCTACAGAGCAATTTCTGGACTTACCATCCCCAGTGTAAAGTACAATGGTGGGAATTCTCCAGGAGCCTGAAGGACACATCATGACAGCCTCCTTTCTCCCAGCTGAATTGAGTTGGGGACCTTTTCACTCCTTATGCCTTTGAAAACTCCCTCTCCAAACGTGGCAGATATTACAGTTATTATGAAATCTGCCTACATCTGGGCTAAAGTATTGCTGAAAACAGTTTATCTGATGTAGTAATCAGATTGGTACCTGAGTTTGGCTCTACAGGGCTCCAAGGAAAAAGTAAATGGATTGGTAATGACTTATCTCTGCTCCAGATGCATCTGTTATGCTACAGCTATGCAAACATGAGGAAACTAGAGATCTTTTTTAGACTAGAGATCTTTTTTTAGGCTCTGAAGTCAAGCGGCAATAGCCCAACCTGCATTCATACACAGTCAAGATCTAGGATGGCCATAGCTTAACTGCTTGTAAGGGATAATTCTTGTTACATGTTCTGTTCCCATCCATGTCCAGCTGAGATGATGTGTACGTTAAATCCATTACAGGGACCTTGCTGGCAGTTTATGTATGGACAATCACATACCAATGCTGGAGCATAAACTGCTAACCTCGGTTAGATGTAGATTCTGTGTCTACAGCTGCTTAGAGAGAGATGAATCCAAGATACTCACTGTTGTCCTGGGCTGCCAATACAGAGTCTCACTGGGGCATGCTCTACTCAACATTCTAGGAGCAACAACTCAGGTCCACTTTATGGCCCTAAACACACCTTCACATGGTGTTCAGGAAGGTTTGGCTGGCACTTAACACTGCAATCAGTAAACCAAGACTTGGACAGTGGTTTGAACTAGGACTAACTAAGTTGTTGTGTTTCAAAGTCTGTATCAAGATACTCCAAAAGAATCAAAAGTAGTGGGCTCTCCACATAATGACAATAGACTTTAGAGCAGCCTAAAGGATTAATGAAACAGAAGGAGCAGCTTTGACACTTTAATATTCGGCTTCCATGTACCCTTTTAAACCAGCCTCCTCAAAATCTGAATACACTCCTCTCTGCACAGAACCACAATACACACAAAAAGGAATATCCAATGCAATTTGGAGAGATAATATTAGGTTGGAGAATTCTGGGCTATTTCTCTTACAGACACAATCAGCGCCAGTTTTGTGTATCTTTCTACCTGCACAAACGAAATAATTACCAGACTACAGCATTCTGCAGTAATGACCATTAACTGCAGTAGCAATATTGCAGACTCTAGGGCCTTATTGTAATCTTCCTCATTTCAGTGTTAAACTACTCTAACTTCATTAGCTTCACTGGAGATACTTCACTTTACACCTACATAATTGAGAGCAGAATCAAGCCTCCACTGCTGTGGAAAATACTGTGTAGTGAAGCACTTTTCAAATAAAATGTAATTAACATGAAATTCTAGATCCATATTGCAATTTGCAGAATGATCACTGTGGGTGCAACATGACTTCCAACTCCCTCTCTCGTCTTAATTTAGTTAGAAATAGGGCTGCTTGTGTAATATTTTCTCCACAGCAGCAAACAGAGGCATATTTCTCTTTCTTTTCCTATTGTTATTTTTTTCTCTTTATAAATCTTTGTCAGCAAAGGATTACTAGTTCACCTGAGAGAGGCAGTTAAAGTCAGATACTTGCCCGTAATTAGGGAAACTTGGAATCCTTGACAGTGAACACCTGGCTTCTCATTACTACCTGAATTTTATACTTCCAAGTGTTAATCTCTCCTCAGGGTTTGCCTTGGAGTTTCATTCTGGTATTCAATGAAACCATCAGGTTTTCCAGGCACTGACACCTTTGAAATGTTTTCCACATGGGAACCAATATGAAACATGTGTGATTATTACCAATTTCTCTGTGTTGATTTCTATTATGGTAGCACCCTAGAAAAAAATAGTACAGACAGCAGTAATCAAATCTTTCATTGAGTGACTTATACAGCAGGAAGAGTTGTGTTTAAAAGGACTGACTTGATGGGGGCGGCAGGCAGGGATTGCTGTGATGAATGGTGTTATCATGATTATAACTTGGTTTAAAGGATTCTAAGAATTTCTTTCACATTTTTTAGCCTTGAGAGTGAGTCCTACCAGCACCTTTTTCCTTTTTAAAACCAGTACGACTGCCATTCCTCATAGCTCTAGATGAAATACATGGGAAAGCTGGAAGCTGGGAGCATGCCGATCATGAACTCCCAGCTAACACTACAGGGCTACAGTTCAGGCAGATTACTGTAATTTCCTTTGCTTTACTGAGTGCAGAGTTTCATTGACTTCCCAACCTTTACCAGCTTTATGGGCAGGAAAGTTTTCTCATTCCTACAAGATCAAATGTGCTGGGAACTTTGTACTTTTACTCCAGACACTGGAAAACCCAGGCAAAAGTATATCTTTAGGGTTTATCTTCTGTTAACCATAAGGACTTACTGTCCTGTACCTGAATAAGAGTTTAAATCACTCCAGGCCCAAAGTTCTTATTGACTATTGTAAGGCAATAGAGGTAATAAGAAACCAAAATAATCTGAAAGAAGAACAGCAAAGCTAAAATTTTCCATGGACCTGAAACTTACTCAGAAACATGGAAATGAGTAGCTTTTAAACAATATTTCATTTGGTTTTGGAAAGCACCAGGTGCGATTGAGAAGAGAAACAATGATGTTATCTTACTTTGATCAAGTCCAAGCCCTGATGCACTTGACAATCTTTAAAGTTTTCAGTGAATTCAGGAAGTGCAGACTAGGAAACTTACTGAAGGATAAGTGGCATGTTCAGTGAAAAAAAAATATGTAAAGCTTGTTTGGGATCTGAAGTGGAAAAAAAGCAAAACAGTAGGAGATCTTGTGACTGATCTAAACCTGAGTATCTGAATTAGCAGTACCTTACTCATAAAAGAGCAGTTGTGATGGAATCACAGAAAGGAAAACACAGAAAAAAATCGAAAGACTCCAAGTTAACCCATAGTGAGCTTTATATGTGAAAACATTAAATGAATGAAGAATGCAACACGCAATTAAAATATTAAAAAATCAAAAATGTTGATCAAAGTGGTCTTTGTCTTGAAGTTCAGTAATAAAAAGGGGGAAACTCCAATGAACTACATGGTTCAACTTAGATTCAGATGTCTAATGTGTCATAGATGCTAAAAAAAATGGGCATCAATATATTCCAGCAGAAAAAGAGAGCTTGTTCTTCCTAGACGACATAGGAAGTTTCATGTCCCTGTTTGCCAGAACTCAGTTATTTAAAATGTAGTCTAGTTCTTACCACTGCCAGAGCACACCTGAAAAATTTTCCCTGGAGAGTAAGATTTTCTTTCTTTAGTTGCACAATTATGATTGGAGCTCTGAGCACAGGCCTGGAAGACACTGCTGCATATACTTTGAAGGAGACTACAAAATCTTGTTATCAGAACTGGAATGCAAACATGTTTCCCCAGACCTTTAGTGAGGTCCTAGATGCATGGCATTTCCCAAATTCCTCAGGGATATCCAATAATCCTTACCAGTCTCCTGATGGTTGGGGAGCAACTACAGAGTACTGAGTCCTATTCAGCAGAGCTCTGGGAAAAAATAAATATATCTTCATAAACATATGCTTCAGATTATTCAGAAAATAAAAATAAAATAGACCAAAACTAAACAAACAAACAAGCCTCAAACCTGTGCCATAGGAACAGTGCACATTATGTACCTATATTTGTAAGTAGTGCTAGGGAATGTTTAACCTAGATGCCTCTTCCCTCTGCAACTTTTTCAGGTTCCATTGACTGTTTCAATTCCTGCAGTAACCTCCTTTCTCTCTGTCGTAATACCCTTCCTGTCTCTGCCTCTGATTTTATGCAAATGTGGGTTACATGAGGTGATGCTTATAGAATGGAAAACAGAGTAATTTATTAGTCCTGTGCTAGAGCTTGAGACAAAGCACAAAGGATCACTACCTGCTCTACTGGGAGTATTTCTGGGCACTTAGCTTTACCTTACACAATTCTTCAGATCTTACTATTTCTATTCCATATATCTGTGTCAGGAATTAATTGCCTCATAGGGCCATAGGGCAGATTTGTGCAACAGCCCAGCTCTCTGGGACTGGTGACTTGCATCACATACATGTGTCCTCTCACAGGAATGACACTATGGCAGCTTCCCAGCACTCAATCTTCATGTATTTAGTTTTATCTGCATATAGTTAGTGACATATGTAATTTGATACTTCTGCAAGTCCCCACTTCTCCAGTTTCTTTCATTATAGGGACTACAGTTCTCAGTTTTCTGTTTAAAAAACATCCATAGAGAAGGTGGTGAAATATGTTGTTGTTGAGTTGGTGAATCTGGACCAGTAAAACTGACAAGTTCTGCTCATTGATGAAGTTACAAGGTAAATTGTTGGGCCGTGAAATGTTTCTATGAATTTACCTCATCGGTTCTCATGAGATAAGAAACTCTGAGGAACTGCTAATCTTAATAGCTATGATTTTACCAGCTTTGGCTCAAGAGATTGATTGATGAACAAGCTTTAACTGACTGTCAAAAGGAATGAGGAATTAAAGAAAAAAAACCACAAAAGGATTTTAGAGATATACACAAAAGCAGTGAAGGAGAAGGGTTAAAAACTCACAGGACAAAGAAACATGTACATTCATGTGATGAGGAGGATCTGACTTAGCTAATGGATCAGCTCAAAATGTGGAAACTCTGCCTTGTTCAGAAAGCAACAAGAGAAATATCTAAACAGATGCAAGAGGACCTGCTTCCGGCCTAAATTATGTACCAGGGAAATAAGGAAAAGGCAAAGAAATGTATATAGGATTTATCGCATTTGTCTTGTTCTAGTAAGTAAGAAGTAAAAAGGTTCAGAAAACCTGAACGGAGACCTCTGAGGTAATATTGACAAATATATGCATGCCCTTCTGAATACTTAAAATGTAAAACAGTATGCTCACATACATGCCAATAGTGATTTCTAGGAAAACATGTTTAAATTTGGGAAGTCTAAAGAGTGGTGTTTTGTTTAGCGGAGAGAACAAAAAAAAATGTTGTTTTGGATGAGAACAAATGTTTCATTTTGTGTTTTCTAATTCAGTCAACAACAAAATATACTTCATTGCTAGCATCAATTGCGAGTAAGGCACAAACACAGGAAAACAAAAAACATAGATTTATGTTGTCTGTTACACTATAGAAACCCAAGGGGTAACTCTGTTTGACAAGCAAAAAAAGAAAACAGAGGGGAAAGAATTCTTATTTCAAAATCTCTAACGGGATTAAAGTGACAGGGAACAAATGACTACAAACCTCAGAAACTGAGGACTTCCATCTTTAGGTATGCTGTTTTTTCTACTATAAGCCCCCACTTCAAATATAACTACAAAGATGAAATTGATTTTCTGGTTTTATGACCTTTTTTAAAGGCACATTAATGTTCCACATAACTGAGTATTTGCACAGTACTTTATTATGTGAAATACCATTAATTTCAATGGGAGTTTGTGTAGTATGGTAACGATGTCATTAAATAGGGCTGTTAAACTCATTGGGCTATATACCATCCTGAATTACACCTGGACACCCCACTCTCCCTGATCAGCATGCCCTCTCCCACACCTCTGTACCTGAGCCATACAGCATGCCCCTGTTTCCCCTGGCTAGCAGGGGCCAAAGACCAAAGCTCTGCAGCTGCAGCTAATGACTAACAGGCAGTCTCAAGACATGGCCCATATTATATCCATCTGCACAAGAACAAGATTTGTCCAAAAGACACTTACAGACCTTTACTGTGTGGCTGTGCCATGAGTTGGGATGGTTTCATTTATCACTTTATCCTAGAATGTCCCAGGTTTATTATCACAACACCTTTGTGAAGAAGAGAAAGAGCAATTTAATTCCCTGGAGCTGAACTGATGCACACACAGAAGATACGATCTGCACACAGCAAATTCCTCCAGCTGCCTGAGCCCTGAGCAGCATCCTGGCTAGAGGCAACTTTACATTACTGCTCCAACCAGTAGGAACATCAGTATACGACATGTTTTATAGGTGATTAGTTCCATTTTAGTCCATGGATAATAACTTGCATGCTCAAGAATTTGCAAGACTTTGTCCCTTTAATGTTGAGGGATTACATTGTATCTTCAGGAAAAGCTTGAAATAAAGGGAGGTAAGTTGCACCATCTTTGAAGTAGCTCCAGGAAGTATTGTGCTCAGCATCTCTCCTCTGAAGTATTTTCAAGCCTCCTTCCTGTGTATGCCAAGCTGAAGGAAGAAGGCATGTTTTCTTTACTACCCTACAAGCCGGTTGCCTTGAAAAGAGAGAAATCGATGTACAGATAGACTGTGGAATGAGAGGCTGGAGTGCAGCCATACAGGAGAGGATCTGGGGCTTTTGGTTGATGATAAATTCAATCTGAGTCAACAGTGTGTAGCATGCCAGAATGGACCAGGAATCAACAAGGGCCTGATATAAAAGGAAGCTCTCACTTTACATCTTCACATCATGGCTTGCAGCCCAAATCATCTCTTTGACTTTAACTTCTGTCATTTGCTCTCTTTCCAAATAATGGGCCTTTTCTTTGGAATGGCTTCTTCCTATCCCATTGAAGTCAATGAGAAATTAGATCAAGATCTAATAGGATAACTTTTTTTTCTTTTATTTGGTATCTAAATTGAAGTGCAGTTGTACTGATTGACAACTCTACTACAACTGTATTGAATTGCTGCCCAACTCAGTAATCTACTTTGGTGTCTTAATTAACTAGAGTCAAATTTGAATTGAATTGCTTTTCTTGTAGATCTTCTAGGGTGTCTGTCAATCCAAAGCTAAAGACTTTTATAAAATTGCCACTGCTTTTTATTTTGTACAATTGCTTTAGATAAAGATATTTTTCTTCATCTCTTACCTCTCAGTACTTGCATTTTCTTATTTCATATTTTCTTCTATTTTCTTTTTTCAATTTTTAATGTATTGTTTTCTCCCTCTCATTTTTTAATTAGCTTTCTATTTTAATTTAATTATTTTCTTCTCTTTCAGCTAACTCCTGTCTTACACAGCACACTATCTCACCACCCCCTTCATTAAAGCTCTGTCTCCCAGCTTCACCTGCCTCTTTGAATTCTCAACTCTCTAATTTTTGTGTGTGTGTTTTGTTTTTTTTTTTCTCTAATCTCCCTCCCTCCAATAGTTCTTTTTTAACTCATGGATTTCCATTCCACCACAGGGTCTAGGTTTCTCCCCTTTTGCTTCTTTTGCTTCTCTTTTTGCTTCCTTTACAAATGCAATGTTTTAGGTCCCAAATGACCAGCACCAAATGCATATCCTTCTGGCATAGAGAAGAATCAGGCCCACAAAGCAAACCTAGTTAAGAAAACTGAAATGCTTCTTTTTTAACAGACTGGGAAACAACTGTTCAAAGTATGACAAATACGAAAATTTTTCACATTTCTGATCCCAGGAAGGGGGAAGAACATTGCAATAAGCAGTTAATAAATATTCTTGGTCTTTATCCATTCCCTATCAACATTTCTCTTCCCACTCTCCTTCTTCCTATAAAGTTCACATATGCTGTCTCTTATGGGCACAGATTCTGATCTTGCTTTTACTGCTTTTACACTGGCTTCACTGTGTTAATTTCTGTTCATTTCTCTTGAGTTATTCCAGATTTAGCAAGAGCAGAGTCAAGATCTTTGTTGGGCTGGATTTTCTCTTTTATTTTCTTTTATTTTTCACATTTTATGTTCCAGCTGATCTTAAACAGCTGACTTTTTTCATTTCAGCAGTAGCCTAAGTCTGCACTCTTCAACATATAGAAGTTATCAGTTAATGAGATGACTTGTACCCTTGTCCACACTTGCATCACTACGGCTGCTTATATGAGCTGATGTGCAGCAACTGGGGATTAAACCACCTCTTTCAATCCTGAATGCACTGCAGCACAACCTACTCACTCCAGCAACCACAGAAATTATTCCAGTCCTGGGAAACCAAGATCAGCAGAAACCCTTGTGCATTAGAAGTAAAGCAATCTCAGCAGGAGAAAAGTGAAAAGAGGAATACACCCTCTCCCTGCTGTTCAGATGCTGCTAAAAACCCCTACCTGTTCTGTTTTCGGTTTTTAGCTGTTATAAATTGTTTTGTGTATTTTCACATCCCTTTTTAATCCAAACACCCATGCTTCATTTTTGACTGTAAACCTGCCAGAGTTAAAAAGGATACTTGAACATTCGTGTTGGTAGACTTCACCATTCCAAAGCCATGCACATAGAGTGTAGGAAACAGGTTCTAGGAAAAGAAGAAAATTCCTGATGTTAGAATACGATCTTTGTGATTCCATACTCCCAGTGCAAGGTAACAGCTCCGGTGCCCTGAAGCTTGAATAGTAATGCTACACATGCTGACATTACAAGGAAATCACAAATGCTCGGATATGGTTCCAGAGGTTTTAATCCAAGTGGTGGTCCCACACTGAAGGATATTCAGCTATAAATGACTACCTGGTCATTTAAACTGGGGAGCTGAAGATAATTACCTATACCTTTTGGTTGTTACTGATTACAGAAACACCACAAACTAATTATTTCAGCCCTAGGGATGAGTAGGTTCAGATGTACT
>WEIV01024328.1:80350-100519 GCA_013390005.1 Calyptomena viridis
GTAAATCACTTTACCATAGGTGCAGTCATTTCAGGTGCCGGCTGCTCAGCTGCTTTCAGTGCTTCATGTGCTTCTCACGGCCATCAATTGTCCCAAGAAATGCTGCTCTGCCTCCAGCATCTCTTCTTCTCACGGCCCACGGGGTTCCACCAGGCCCCTCTGCTCCAAACACAGGATCACAGCCTCTCTTTTCCGGCATGTCTCTGTTCCAGCGTGGAAAAATCTCCCAGTCTTTCCACGGGTTCACAGGCTGAAGAATCTTCGCCCCTATGGTTCCTCACAGATTGCTGGGGCCCTATTCCAGTGTTTAAGGCATCTTCTCTTTCTCCTCTCTCTGACCTTGGTGCTAATCAAGCTCCGCACCCTCCTGTCTCTTAAGCGGCCATGATGTTCTGCGCAGACTTTCTTTCTCTACTCCTTCTTAAATATGTTATCACAGAGGCGTTGTTGCCTGACCTTGGCTAGCTTAGAGCAGAGAAAAACTCTAGCAGCTTCTTAAAGAAGCCTCTCTCCTAGCCCCCCCCAGCTAATAAAAAACTCTGGTCACTTAAAACCACAACATGTACTTTCTTCTTTCTACGCAGACTGCATAAAGATGCCTTAAGGAAGGCTTGGAAACTGATGTCCATTTATCAGTGCAAAAGTATACTTTGTTCAGAGACCCTAAGTTAGTTGTTCCATTTCTATGTTAAAGAGACACAATTCATAATATTTCTTCATATGTGAAGGCAACATTTACACTGACATGCTATACTTGCCAAAACAAGCAAAATCCTCAACTGCTGAATATTTGAATATTTTTTTCTGTCACACGCAATTACTCCCTTCTCTGCAAAAATTCTGGATTGGGCTTCTTTGACTTATTGAAGTTGAGAGCTAAGATACCATTCTTATATGCAGCTTTATATAGTACCAAGATTCTGCAAGATCCCAACACAGCTCTAAGCACTATGTGGACACCTACAGAAAGACAAATCCATATATCTACTCAACCCAGAAATATATTTATACCAATGCAAAATGAATGTATTATACTATCACTCTGGTTTGATGGTAAATGAGGTCCATCAGTTAAACAGCTGTGACTAACAGCACCAAAACAGTGCTGAAGGGACACAATAGTCCCTGCTCTGGCAGCCTCATGAACTACTTTCCTCTCCTTTCCTCATTACACTTGTGTGAGTTCCACACATAGGCAGCAAGTCTTCAGTCTCAGAAAGGATTCAAAATAAAACACACCAAAACAAAAACCCCATTGTGTACTTTCTGATTAATTTTTGAGTGCACCTGAAGCAATTACAAGAGTAGTAATGATATTCTTCGTAGAGCCTGTCCTTTAATGTGCACCATAATTAGAGAAAACTTGGATCCCAACAGACATGGTCTCTAAAGACTTGAGAGACTGGGGTGGGGAGGGGGCAGGGGGACAGGAGAGGTCATTAAGCATAGCCAAGGCACCTCTGACTGTCCCTCTCAGCACAGAGCAATACAAACATGTGGTCTGAAAATTAACACAGCTAGGAAGGAAACATCCCACAGGGAGAATCAATACCCAGCAAAGGATAATGGGAACCCTGTGCAAGCAGCTGTGATCTGCCCTCTGAACATTAGCACCTGTCGAGACAGCAGTCAATGCTGGTCAATGGGCAGCTCTCCTTACAGCTCAATTCACACAGTGATCATTTGCTGGAAACAATGTAGTAGCACCCCATGCTGCCAAATGGTGTCCCTTTCTTCCTAAATGTGAACAAACAATGACTTCCCCAAATAATTGACACTGCTCTTTTTCATCTTTCTCCCCTCCCTTCTGCTATAGCTTTTTGCAGTATACAAGGAGGATCTATAGAATCCACGTCTAGAAATTTAGTTATTCATCTTAATTTCAGAATGTGTTCTGCCGCAGAGTCAAGGTTTGATGAGCACTTCAATTCAGACATAGCAAGGAATTCAGGTTCAGCCATTTCCATCAGTGCCATGTTTGTCTTGTACTTTATGATTATTATTAATGAACCTTATGTATTACCCTTTCAAGAACAGTAGAAGAGCTGAACTGGAGATGCTCCAAGCAGGCTGGAATTTGAATTATTCTCCACAGGTCAGTGCAGGTACCTTTATGTCTTGATTGCATCACTGAATATCATCCTTGTCATAGCCTTTGTGCACGTCTCCATATAATCACAACAGAATATAGCAAAAAGGGAGAAAATTGATATAGGCTAAGAATCATGCCTTTCATGAGGTTCATCAGACAGAACAAGGAATTAGTCTGATGTAGTCAGCAACAGGTCCTGAGAACATTTCTTCCACTCAGAAGGACCTTCTTGTCTCTTGTGAAAGTAATAACAAACAATATCAAAGTCTGCAGATTTGTTTTAGAAGTTTGAAGAATGTCATTTTGACCCGTGACCGTATGACTCTTCCTAATAATCTCCAAAATATTGTGCTTCAGTATCCTGAGATAATGTGAAATATGTGCAGAAAATTTAACTCTAAAGAGGTCAAATTCTCATTCCTCTAACTGCTATGTGACTACTCACATGTTCAAAACTAGAAGTCTACTTCATTAGACCAGGGTCTGTGAATCTTCTTTAAATACTAAAAGCTAGAAGAATGTCTCCAAAAGTTTGCAGGAAATCATAGTAGCCACCAAAAATTGCTTCAGATCTTGTGGTTCCCAGCCTTGTGCTCTCAACATAAAAATATCCTGTTTCTCACTAGAGAACCCAGTAGTATTAACAAACACAGAAATGCAGATTGAGCTTACTGAGATGCCAGCAAGGGCTCTAAAAGGTAGACAGCTGAGCAGTGTACTGGAAAATGACCAGATATATTTAAACTGGCATGATCCAGTTAACTACATTCTGAACTGATGCCAGAAGTTCAGGGGCATTGTGAGCACATCTTATGTAAGGGACACACATTTCTGCCATCTACTCCTGGTATTGAGCACAGATGAGTGGTGAGCAGGGAGCAGAGGGCAGAGGATATCCTAGATTATTCTTTCAAACTTGACACAGATTTCCATTTTGTCACATTCTTAGCATGTGTGTTTATTTTCCTTGAATATTCAAGCATTTGGTGTTTTACAGTTGCCAGAGCTTATGAAAAGTGCATATTTAGCTCAAAGAGTTCCCAGATGTGAATTTCAAAATGACACTGTGTTGATTAGCTATAGAAGGCAGCCAGTCAAAGAGCAGGAGCAACAACATGTGATTTGGCATTCCCCAGCCAGCCAGAAAATTGTCGCCCGTTTAATTTTTCATGAATTTTCCAAAATCTGGGAATACAGCAAAAGTCAAAAGCAGGAAAAAAAATGTTTCTGTTTCATAATCTGCAAGTAATGTCTTACCTTATCATCACTACTGTTTTTCTACCTCCCGGTGGGAAGGGGTCTTGAGAAGATCTGTGGGGTCATTGGAAAACAGTTGCCAGGACTTAAAGGTTCTGCCATCATTGAAGTTACCCTGCCATGGAGACACCTGGGGCTCTGCTCCACCTCTGGGAAAAAAATGAAATTAGAGTGAAATGCGTTTATTTTCTCTAAATGTTATGCATTGTTTGCAGCTGATCATTCATCATCACAGCTCCCCTCTATGAATGATTCATGAGAGGACAGCTGTTCCCAGGGCTTGAGCTGCACATACCACAGGAGGCTTCCCCAGGCTGGTTATGTGAGAAGCTGAGCACCTGAGAAGTGCTGATGCTTCTTCAGCTTGAAGAGCTTCATTTTTTCAAATGAAGGCAAGGCTACAATGTACCGTAACAGAGCAAGGGGATAAGGAATGGATAAGGAATCTACACAGAGAAATAAAAAGTGTTTCAAAAAGTAAAATAAGCCAGACCTTAAAGACAAGTAGTATTAGTCTGATCAGCTGGAAATACTGGGATTTTATATCCTGTACAAGAAAAACGCAGAAACACTAAAAACTGCTCTTAGGTGTTAATATGTCCTGCAGATTCTATTGGTTTTGTGTCCCATTTTTCAAGAAAAGGACTGTATTTAAACTGCAGGCACTACAAAGGACACAGTAAAGCCAGTTTTCATACCCATTTCTGATTTGCTTCTGAATTTTGTCTTCATATAATAAGCTGTATTTGTCACATTTTCAGGAATAGCACTTTCTACTGCAGACAGAAGTAAACTTCTAATGAAGCTTTCCTTTTTACATTAGTGGCCATCATCATGGCTAAGCTTCGCAAACAAAGATATGGGAAGGGCTCTACCCATGCTTGCTACAAACGCACTGGTGACTAAAGGCCGATGCAGGGTGGACAAGTGTGGATACAAAAGGCGCAGCTAAAAATCTCCTTAGGTGGTATCGGTGAGGTGCGGTTCTTTCTGTGTTGTCTNTCTGAAAGCTCTGTATGCCTTTGCTAACCTGTTGTCTATCTCTTTATCAATCCTACCATCCGAGGAGATGATGCTTCCTAGATAGGTGAACTGCTGGACTGATCTAAGCTCTGATTTACCTATGGTGATGTGAGGATGATGGTAAAGTTCCTGAGGTACAGGTTGGTAAAGAACCTCTGTCTTCTTCAAGCTGACTTCCAGCCCAAAAAGCTCAGCAGCCTCTGCAAAGAAAAATGTTAAGCTCTGCAGAGCTGCTTCTGTGTGAGCAACAAGGGTTGCATCGTCAGCAAAAAAGCAGCTCGTGGACAAGGTAATTTAGATGTAAAAACAATATTCTTCCTCTCTCTTTACTATTGCCCCAACTGAAGAGGAAAGGCTTAAGAAACAATTAAAAAATCTACTCAAAAAGCATAGTTGGTAATATTACAGTAATTGTTATTACAAATCAGCTATTTTTTCCAAATACAATTACTATTTTGCCCTAAGAAAATAGGAAACTGCCGGTAGAACTTAAGTGGCAAAAAATTTCTGCATTGTATATGGATGTTGCACAAATCAGGAACATATCTTATGCCTTCTTTCTCTCTTTTGTGCCTTCGCCTCTTTAAAAAGAAAACAAAAAAACCCCAACAAAACAAAAAAGCAAAACAGGATAAATTACTTCCAGGATTATATTCTACTGACCAATTTTAAGAAATTCCTAAACCCCAACAACTGCACTGAAGGAAGAGTGGTGCTACTCTTTCAAGCTCTACACACACACACAAAAAATATTGGATTGCCAAAATCTGATGCCATTTCTAATAAACATCACAGATGTTTAAAACAGAGAGAAAATACTACTTAGAATTTGGGTTTTGAACTCTTTGAAACCACTTTGATTGAAAAAAGCATCATGGGCTGACATTTCAAAAAATAGTTCCTAATTGGAAAGCCTCTAAATCTGCTGCCCAAGTTTGGAATTCAAGTCACTCCCTTCTTTAAAGAAGTGTAGTGGACACCAATGCAGAATGAGATTTTACTTTTAAAAAAAAAAAAAATATAGCTTTTTGTATATGTTCTTTATCCTATCTGGCTAGTGTTTTCTCTCAGACTCTTTCTGACCTTTCACTCATATCACCACACTCGGTCTAGAAAGTATTCAAGGTTATTCATACCACAATCATTGTTTATACAGAAGTGGACAAGGAAAACTCAGATGTTTGCAAATGCAGCAGGGCAAGTTAAAATAGAATTAATTTCAGATGCAGTGCTGGAATTCTTTACCATGTCTCCATAAGAGATGTACAAACCACTTAGTCTGCAGAGAACAAGGTTACAAGTCACACATCATACATACACTGGAATTACATGGTTTGTGGTAGACCTCTCTGGTGCCAGAGCCAACTTCTGTTCTCAATCTCCAGAGACAATGGGCTTGTGTTGATTTAAAGTTGGAGAATTTGACCTCAAATCAGTAAGCAGGCACATCAGACAAAAACCAACAGGCCACTGCAGACATATGTCCTTGATCAGATATTACTTGCACATGGAAATAATTTTTAGTTACAGAAGAAAACTTTTGGTTGTCTCCAGAATGACCAATACTGTGTCTAGGCAGCCAAACATTAAGTAGCTCCCTAGAACCAGAAATGGTCACTTTTACTGTAAGTGAAGAGAACTACAGGAGGATTTTCAAACTCCTCATCACACAGACACGTGGCACCAACAACATTATATCTGCATACAGCCACAAGAACTAATTATACAGATCTCCGCTTCAGGGATTGGACTCGATGACTCTTATGAGTCCCTTCCAACTCAAGATATTCTATGCTTCTATGATTCTATACATTTCAGCATGCTTCAGATAACATTTTCCAATTATAAAAGTCCAAAAAGACAAACCAGCAAAGCATTATTCATTTAATAAACAAGACGTTATAGGATTCTTTGCTTTGATATAAAACATTCTATTTTCTTAAGATCATATTTCTTTAATGAAGATCACTGTCAATGATATGGTGAGAGGAGGCCAAATTTGTACAAAGCGGTATGATCCTTGAAAGTGAAACAAGGGCAATCCCTTCAAGTATAGTGTAGCTATAATATGATGCCTCTCTTCTTTTCATATCCCCATATCCTCCTTCTCTCACTTCTTGTAGATGGGCATCACATTTGCTAAGCTCAAGTTAACTGTGACCTCTCTGGCTGGCCAGAATGGCTGACAAATGATTGAGGGTGGCTCAGTGAGCACTCTCACTGGCTCCCTCTGTATTCTTGGGTGGATCCCATTGGGACCCATAGACTTGTGTGTGTCTAAGTGGTGTAGGAGGTCGCTGACCACTTCCACTTGGATTATGGGGCTTTGCTCTGTTCCCCGTCCCTGCCTTCCAGCTTAGGGGGCTGCATAACCCTGAGAATAATTGGTCTTTTGTTAAAAACTGAGGCAAATAAGGCATTAGTACATCAGCTGTTTCCTTATTCTTTGTTACTATGTTTTCCTCTACATCCAATAAAGGATAGAGATTGTCCTTCACCCTCCATTTGTTGTATGTATTTCTAGAAACATTTTTTATTGTATTTTATGGCAGTAACAAGATTATGTTCTAGTTGGGCTTTGGCCCTTCTAATTTTCTCCCTTCATAACCTCATGACAGCCTTGCAGTCATCCTGAGTTGCCTGCTCCTTCTTCCAAAGGTCATAAACTCTCATTTTTCACCTGAGTTCCAGTCAAAGCTCTCTGTTCACCCAGCTTGGTCTTCTTTCCACTGACTCATCTTTTGGCACATGGGGATGGCCTGCTCCTGTACCTGTAAGATTTCCTTCTTGAAGAATGTCGACTCCTTTGCTCTTCATGACTGCCTTTGAAGAGACTCTGTCAACCAGTCTTCTAAACAGGTCAGAGTCTGCCCTACAGAAGTCCAAAGTGGCAGTTCTGCTGACCTCCCTACTTACTTCTTCAAGAATCAAAAATTCTATCACTTTGTGATCACTGTACCCAAGATGGCCTCTAACCATCACATCACCCACTAGTCCTTCTCTGTTCACAAACAACAGATCCAGCAGTGAGCCTTCCCCAGTTGGCTCACTCACCAGCTGTCAGGAAATTAAAGCAACCAACCTGGTTGTAGACCTCTATACCCATGAGTGACCTGTTTTCCAGTGCTCTTGGGTGATCTGAGAGAGATCCTACAGGGGCTGCCTCAATTGAAAACTGTTGGAAAAGAAGAAATAAAAAAATGTTGTGCATGTAAGGGGCAAGATGGAAATTCTTTTAATCAGTTAGCACAGTAGTATGTTCATAGTGACTTATGAAACATCTGTGGATTTAAAGTATTGTTCTGTGCTGCTAAATAAACCTTATATATATGACAAGCTAAAAAAATTGAAAGGTCAGTTTTTGTTACAGCAACATTCACTACAATTTTTTCTCTGCAATGCTTACATTTTAGTTCCTACAATGAAAGGTATTTTCCCACTCTTATTTGAACACAGTAAATAATTGAGACAGCACTGAAATAATTCATTCAGATAGATGCATATCTCCAAAGAAAATTCAGCTGCATGGAGGCCAGATAGAAAGGGAATGATTTTGTAGGCATTGTCCTTCACTACCTAAAACCTCACTTATTTTTCTGAAGAACTTGTCCTAGAATAATGCTAGACTCTTTTTCCATATTACCAGCAGGCTTCTCTGTATATGTTTCTATCCAGAATGCTCTCTCTGTGTTCATTTGCAGAGATATGTGTGTGCTGTGGCTCTTTTAAAGACTACTAATTCTTCTAAGAGAACTAACCCACTGCCCACTAACCTACTGCCAAGCATCACTATGGTAGATAAAACCTCACCACTCACAGCAAACAGATGCTGAAACTACTTCAGATCCACTCTGCCTTTGCAAATGTGCTTTCTATATAGTAGTGGCAAAGAAAATTGTAAAGCAGAGGTCAAACTAAATGACTTCCTAAGGTCACTTCAAACCTGGATTTACCTCTGAACCTACCACAGAAATCACAGAATGGGTAAGGTTGGAACAGATCACAGTGGGTTGTCTGGTCCAACCTCCTTGCTTAAGCAGGGTCATCCTAGAGCACTTCGTACAGGATTGCATCCAGACAGTTCTTTAATATCTCCAGTGAGGGAGACTCCAAAAACGCTATGGGCAATCTGTTCCAATGCATGGTCACTTGCACAGTAAATATTGAGGTGGAACCTTCTGTGCATCAGTTTCTGCCTTAAAGGAAGAAAATGCAGGTACCCCCAAAAACACTAGGCAGTCGACGGACTTAGGAAAAAATTATTTTTCAAAGGTGAGAACGCTGGCTTAACTGGGTGTGTAAGCCATGCATGAAAGAAGACAATACTTTTTCCTCTCTGAGCCTTCTTAACAGTTTGGTTTGCTCCCCCTCACAGGGCCTCCAAGGTCGTCTGTGAAGAAGTTGTCTTTTCAGGGAGTTAACTGCTCTGCAAGGCTTGAGCGGGAAAGAAGTCCAAGCTTAAGTCTCCCAGTTACCAAAGGTCTCTTGAACAAAATGAGAAATCCTTAAATCAGCCCATCTCCTCCGCATCTCTTGTGTGAGGTCCACTTAACGCCTCTACATTGCCCATCGCCTCTTGTCCCATTCCTTTGCACCACTGAGAAGAGCCTAGCTACATTATCTTGACACTCTCCCTTCAAATACTTACAGACATTGATGAGGTTCCCTCTCACTTGTCTCTTCTCAAGTCTGAACAGCTCCAGCTCCTTCAGCCTCATAGGAGAGATGCTCCAATCCCTCAATCATGTTTGTAGCCCTCTGCTGGACCTGTTCCAGGAGCTCCATGTCTCTTATACTGAGGAACCCAAAACTGGCCAACGTACTTCACTTGTGGCTTCACTAGGGCTGAATAGAGTGGGAGGATCAGCTCCCTCAACCTGCTGGCAATGTTCTTCCTAATGCACCCCAGGATACATTTGCCTTCTTGGCCACAAGAGCCCACTGCTGGCTCATGGACAACTTGTTGTCCACCAGGATCCCCAGGTCCTTCTTTGCAGAGCCGCTTTCCAGCAGGTTGGCCCCCAGTCTGTCCTGGTGCCTGGGCTTATTCCTCCCCAGGTACAGGACCCTGCATTTGCCTTTGTTGAATTTCAGACTCTTCTCTAACATCTCTCCAGCCTGTTGAGGTCATTCTGAAGGGCTGCACAGCCCTCTGAGATATTGGCCCCACTGACAGCTTTGTGTCTCAGTGAACTTGCTGAGGAGGCATCTGCCCCTTCATCCAAGTCATTGATGAATAAGTTAAACAATACTGTGCCCAGTACAGAACCCTGAGGGACACCACCAGTGACAGGCCTCCAACTAGATTCTGTGACACTGATTATGACCCTCTGGGATCTGGCACTTTGCCAGTTCTCAATCTATCTCACTGTCCACACTTCCTGAGTTTGCCTATAAGGACATTGTGAGAAACACGGTGGCAACATGGTACATGAGACAAGAACCTCTCCTACAGTATAAACTTGAGGATTTACTATTATTACTAAGCTACTGTTACAGTTCTGCCATCTGTGGTGAGGTGATGCATAAGCTAACATCTTGATCATGTGAATTGCCTTCCATTAATATGCTTTTTCACATAAAATACTAATATATGTGTATTTATAATTTATATATTTGTAAATTATAAATAATATAATTCATTCTATAGCCCACACAACAAAATCTATTGAAGATAGCGTGAGCTAAAACAAAATCCAAGCAACTCTTTGACAATTTAGTAATGTCTGTGCACTGGACTACATCCCTTAAGCAGAAGACCACATATGAAGATAGAACGCGAAGCACCTTTCCTGGGGCTTTACTGCAACCAGGGTTTTACTGCCAGGAACAGCACAATTCTCAGCCATTTTCAACAGTTGTGCAACATTGATTTGGAGCAACATCAGAATGAGATCCCCTTTATGACAAAAATAGGGCTGAAAAATCTGTGGAAGGAGACAACACAACAACAGATACAGATCGTGGCTAAAGGGAATACTACTCAGAGCATAACATAACATTCATACAGCATTACTGTTTGAAAGAAGAGATGTTATTCCTGCCTACCCCCGTGCCCCCAGCACAGACACACATACTGTAATGAATCAGAGATTAAACGCTACATTATTCCAGCAGACTCAAAGGACTGTTGTAGAGTAGAAGGCTGTGGGGATGGTTGTCCTACTGCTAACAGTGCCAAAAAGTTGCCTCATTTCACTTGAGAGGAGGCATTCCATCATTACACTAACAGAGGTGCTTGAAAAGCCTCTTTTCCCACATATGCTGTGCTTGGTATCATAAACACAGCCCTGAGATATTAACCATTTTGGATTATTCAATTAACAGTCCACTACCTGGCATGCATGGCTGGGCACTCAAAGTCCACAGAATTATTCCAAGTATGCACGTTTCAATGGAAAGACATGCCCTGACTTCCATCCTGACTCACATGGGCTGAGAGTCAGGCTCTAAGAGTCTGCACATGACTGGTAATTTTTAAATTATTACAATGAAAGGAAAGACTGCCTTTTTAATTCCCAAGCACAACAGCTGCAATGTCATCAGGGTTGTGTTCTGAGATGCTCCTAGACTGCAGCCCAAATAAGCATCTTAATGATACTTAGAAAATATGTAAAGCACTTCTTTTATATGCAATGACAATTCTGTCTGGGCACATTGTCTGTTTGTCCAGCCAGAACAGAATTAGAATTAATGAACCAGATTCTACTGAGATTTGCACAACATGCAGCTACAGTTAAAAAAAGGAAGCTACACAGTGTGTAAATAAGGGGAGACTTGGACTACTTTATTTATGACAGTGAGTTTATGATTATATAACACCTCCATGGAACCTCCAGGTTCTCTTCAAAGTGATATGCTACACAAGGCTATTTACATGCGTCTATTGTTTAACAATTCTTAAAAAACAGCTTCAGAAAGCTCAAACAAAAATAAAACTTGTTATTAAAGCTACAGAAATTTTGGGGAAGCAGACCACAATTACCAGTACAGGTATTTGGACAGTAAGCAAGCACTTCATCTTGACTCCTGCAAGAAATGCCTTTGGAGCTTTTAGTGATCATAGATAATGGTGGTCATGTCATGTTCCCATACAGACAAGACAGCTTCTCTGGCATAGTATCCCAAAGGTGACAAAGTCACTCAGAAGTAACACCAAATGATGGTCCTAAAAGTATATTACTGATTCAAAGAACTATCATTCCTTAGCTGCAGTAATTCTTATGTATGGTAATTATATTACTAATTATGTTATATATTGCAATTTCAAGATATTAGCATTTATATGATATAAAAAATATATCCAGTACTAAACCAGTAACAAAATACAGACTAGGTTCTTGTCTTTGAAAAAAGAGTAATTAAAATGAGTTCACTGGGGTACACAGCATTGTCTACTGAAGGGAACGGCCAAGGTCACGCAACTTATTACTACTGACATCTCAAAGGAAGCAAGTGATAACCTAAATGCAACAAGATGAAAATAATGATGGTTAACAAAACAGTAAAAGAAGACTTAATCTGTGGGAGATGAATTAGGAACAGACAAATGAAATAATATTACTTCCAGCAAATCTCTCATATTCCTACAGCCTTTATATTAGACCACTGTAATGGCAGCAGCATGGCTGGCAATACCTGATGTACCTCAAGATTATAATTGCTGTCTCTGGTAGACATTTGGCTTTTGGGGTTCTTCCAGAGTGTGTGAAGTGTTATTCAGAAAGATATGAGCCTGTCCAAAGCTCTTCCTGTCCAAAGCTCTTCCAGTTTGAAAGACAATCCACCACTAATTTATAAACCCGTAAGGGAAAAAGGATAAACTGCTTTATTCCAAATCTCAGCTTTTTGTAGGTAGTGTCTTGCTACATAAAACAAGACAACCTAGTGAATGATACCTTCTTGTCAGCAGTCTGAACTGTGAGGTACACATATCCTCATACTAATAGCCTCATTAAAATCTGGAGGCGAGAGATGTTTGTAGCTCTTCGCCGTTCTGGCCTTTCACTTGGTTTTACTCAGAAAAGGCAATTGTCCATTTTCTTTGTTCTTTCAGCGACATTTCCTCTAGTTAAAGACCTGGGGAACAGGGTGCAGAATAGAGGGAAAGAATGTTAATATAAAAGTCCTGCGAAACTTTAAGAGGCCTCAGCTGCTCATTAGGCAATATTTACACAGCTCCCAGTATGCAGGTGAATAAGGGAGCTATATCTTAGGGACAAACAACAAATCAAGTGTGACACTCTGGCTATCAGATGGAGAAGAGGCCCCTGGGAACTGGCAACATAGTCCTTGATAGTAAGGTGACTTCTATGAAAATGTATGAATACCAGCATATGGTTATGCCATCTGACTCCTTATTATATTTTAAAGGACAGAGGTCTGGTAATAGCATGAGGTTATAATGCTATAGCAGCCCATAGCATATGTGCTTCTCTCCCAGTAAAACTTCTGTCTCCTTCACACACCTATCAGGCTGCGCCTGTCTGATTGACTACAGCAAGTGACTTTGGCAGGGCAACACACAGCCCTGAGGAGGAAGGGCTATAACACATTAATATAAGAATGTAGTTGATTACAATATAAGCCACTGAAAGTGAGCTGACTATAGCACAAGACTGGAAGAATGTGGCTGTCTGCAGGGTCCCGCCGGCAGAATGCATCTATCTATACCTACAAGTGTGTGGCTGACCCCAGGCAGCTGTCATGCAATCGGAGTGCTCTGGTGGGGTTGTCACCTATCAAACCATTGCACTCACCTCCTGTTGGCAGCTAACTAGTGTTTCTCTCCAGCAAAGGTGTAGGAGGAAAGAGACTCATTGGGTTTGTTTAGAGGTTTATGAATCTCCACTTTGACAGAAAGTTTTGTCCTTCAACTGGCAAATGCCATTCGGCTCTTGTACTCAAAGGAATGATTCCATTATTAAGAATCTGATTTATTTTTAATAACCCTTCTGCTGTATATATAGGAACACTCTGGACATTATAATCTAAAAAAATCCCTGAGGGTAATTTGTTTTGGAACAAATATACCATCTGGGATTTTTTGAATAGTCAACAGTAATCAAATGAGGTGCATTTTCTATACCTTGTAAGATCATACTGAAGTGTATGAAGGGGGTTGTTTTCTTCTTCAGATATGCATAAGTAACATTTAAATAATAAAGCATTACAAAAAATAGATCTAAATATATTCTTAATAAAGGACAACCAGTCCTGCAATCAGACCCATTAGGCCCATCCTGCCTGAAAGCCAAAGAGTCCACCTGCTCTGAGCTGACTGCTATATTTATATATACATCAGACTGGGATTTGCCAGTTACTCTCTGCCAGTTAACAGAGCTCAGCCCTGCACGGTCTCAGAGAGGATGCTTAGGATAACTCTGCATGGGGCTGTGGCCACCTTCTCCAGCTGGTGCAGCATGCCTTCCCTTACCCAGCTCCCCTCCAGAGCAATGTTCCCTTTCAGGCTCTTGTCTTCTCCTTGGTGAAGCAGCCCCCTGACTTTCAACTCTCATCTTTCCTTTTCAGATCTCATGCCCTGGAGATTTCACAGGCAAGTATTAGTTGATCTCATCTCTCTTTCTTCAGTACTGATACATGGGAGTCCATTTAAACATCCCATGCTGGGGCTTTTGATATCACTCTCCATATACATGGATCAAGTAGTCTGAGCTTTTTCCTCTTAGCTATTAGTATGTGGATGTTTTGTTCCTTTCTTCCTTGAAGAAAGCAAGCTTAAAATATTATTTGCTTTGGATTCTGAGAAGTACAAACTCTACCACATGGCAGACACATGTGAATCCATATGCTAGCATGTCTGTAAAGCTGAGAGAGATTAAAGCCTGAAGATTCTATTAAATGCTTTCCTTTTTTTCTTGCATGCAGCATTTTTAGATCAAGCTCTAAATGTTCACCGACTCATGAATATTTTTGAGCCAGCTCTGTTCACTGTGATAAATCATACTGCTTGTGTGTTGGTTTAGTGACAGACAGTTACCTGAAAACTTCTAATGTAAAATGGTTTATGGCCATTTGAGAGGATAAAAAATCTGTGATCTTTGCCTGACTTCTGGAACAGTATGACAGAGGAAACATACTGTATTCAAGCTCCACAGCATGCCAACTTTCTTTCTTTCTTCTAGAAATGGACAGAACTGAAAGGAAAATGACTGCTGGCATATTGTGAAAGCACTTCCAAGTTTGTACAAGCTTCAATGATAGATGCAAACACAGACAAAACCCTTCATAGGGAATGAAAAGTTTTGCAAAGAAAGTTGAAAAACATCCTATGAAAGAAACAGAACTGTCATGGTTAGTCCTTCCAAAAAAAAGAAACAGACCCTCCCTAGGCTTATGTTCCAGAGTCAGATTTATTGTAGTTGCTAAACTAAATATAGATATTAAACAATGTTATTCACAGTGTAAAAGCTGCATATCGTATTTGAAACAATGCAAAAAAAAACAGTTTCTTCTTTTACAAGTCTTTTACAAGGATTGTCTTGTCTCTGTGATAGTCAGCTAACTTGAATCACCTCACATTACCATGGTGCATGATAATACAAACAGGCCGTTGGCTGACAAGGTATACCCAGCATGAACTGCTCTGTGATAGCAGCTTGGATGAAAATTTCCACACAGTCATAAATGCAGGACAGTCTCATTTAGCTGATCCCTATTGGCCATCAAATTCAACCTTCAAGTTAGAAATCCCTGTGGGATGGGTAAACAGTTGTCTTCTGTTCGGGTGAAGAATGAGAAGGAAACTACCCATAAACAACAGGGTTGCTATACTTCCTCATGATGTTGACTGAACAGGAGAAACCTTTACTGGAGTCACCATCAGATGTCTCACATCATGCACCACACCAGCCTTGTGCTAATGAAAACAGCGGTGGGGCTTGCATTTCTTCCCCTGCCAATCCATTCTTCTTAAATCAGTCCCAAATGCCAATGAGCTCTTTTTAAAATAGGGGTTCTCTCAGTTCTGGAGAAATATGAAATTTCATTTCTTCAGAATAGAAATAAGAAGTAATGGAAAAAATCTTCTCTCACTGCTGGGTGGAAGTGCATTAGCATAATACAGGATACTATAGGTAGGCTAAAAAAAGGTGTTTCTTTTCATGATTAAAAGTAAATCACATCACACCTCTAAACCAAGGGAGTTGGAACTAGACAATTTTTAAGGTCTCTTCCGACTCAAACCATTCTATGATTTTATGACAGTCATATATCACCATTAATACAGTATCACTCTCTCAATATTCCAGCTCTGGGTTCTGAGACCTGATACAGATTTCTTGTAGGGTAAAAAATTCCATTGTCTACTTTAATGATCAAAATCAGTAAATTAAGAGTCTTTTTTCCAAAGTCATCTATGGGAATAAACCACCAATATCCTGCTGATTTTCAGTAGGAGCTGGACATTAACTCTCTATAGATGCCTTTGAAAATATTAGCCTGAAGAGCTCATCAAAGAGTGAAATTTTGTTCAGTAAATCCAGAGAACACCACTAACATCAGTTGCACTGAGTGGGAAGGATGAAGGGTAATTACAGTTCCAGCTGCCAAATTCACCTCGGTTGCAAGTAATCATGATTTGCAGTGGAATTAGGAGATGGGGAGACACAAACACTCTGAAAAATCAAGCCACTTTTATTAAATGGTAAAACATGGACATAGGCACCGTGTTTGAAAATCTTCATCTCAATGACTAGGGAAGGTCACAAAATAAATCTATGCAGGGATGTAAATGACAGTAAGATCATCGTGATCCCCAACAAGCAGACCATGCTTCCCCTTTTATTAAAAATAACATAAAGTACTTTGGTCCATACTCAGATATGTACTTTTACATCTTTTATAATAAGATAATTCTAACAATGAACTTCCCATAACTACCATAATTTTTTTACATAACGTTATATGTGTTTGTAATAAAAGTACTGTTGTTTATGATACAATTATTACACTATTATACCACTGTTCTTTATTAAACTACCCAGTTGCTATTCTTTTATATGTATCCAATAAACTAGTGTATTATTAAAACAGCCGCTCTGTAAGAAAGTGATTATTTACAGTGTAAGAGCAGAGTAGACCACTAATCTACCACCACCTGTAGTTCTCAGGGAACCTCTGCAAGGATAAAAGAAGGCACATGTCTCTGCCGCTGCACCACTTCATTCCTGACTCCCAGTCCTCTGTAATGTCCAATGTTTCCCATGGAGGCACCTCCCTAAAGCCTTGTTGCTTGGCACTCCAAGCAAGTTCTCAAGCCAGCCTTACAGCAGCCGCTGCACACACTTGTTCTAATTTAGAGGAAACTCCATCCTGGAGAGTCCATTATAGTAAATAAGGAGACAAGCTACTTAAGGCAAAAAATAGAGCTCCATTAAGTCACCTACCATTCTTACCATCAAAAGCCATTTTTCATATTATGCCATTAAACATGACCATCAAAACAGAAATGGCAGGTGGAATCAAAGAAATTTCCTAGGAAGAAAAAAACAATCAGTTTTAATGTTTTGCAAAGCTTTTGGCTCAGTGACCTATTGACAACACGCAGAATTTCTCTCACACCATTCTGCACATTTATCAGAAAATTTTCAATAGAAAACACTCTGTTGCTTGTAGTGGCCTGAGGCCAGCTATAAAGCAGGCATGTTGGCCTTACAAAGCAACCACTATCTTACAGATAATCACTCAGAAATTCAGAAAGTTGCAGTCCAGGGCATCTTATTGTTCTCATAACTATGGTATCTGACCACCTTTAAAAACAGATTATTAGGAAGAAATAGATAAATATTAATAAATTAATGCCTTAAGTAAACACACCTGGACTTTCCCCACAGCAATCTGCTGATCACTGATCTGTATTTAATATCTTCCTATCAGTGAAGCACAAATTCAGCAGACATTTGGATCTCAATCCAGATTTGAAAGTTAGATATTTATTAGGCCAAAATAAGCTCAGGATCTACAGACATTTGGAATTCAAGAAAGAATATGACTGAGAAAAATGCTATCACTTTTTGAACCTTAGCCCCCTCTGTAATTTTCTCAGCTTGCCAGCTTCACCCTGCCTCAAAACCAGTCACCATAGAAAGCAGCACACTTACCTGTTACTGACAGTCTTTACTTTGTATTCTTGCTGATTCCTCTCACTAGTCCAGAGTTACAACATCGAGGGAAAGAGGGAAGAGAAGGGAAGGGAAGGGAAGGGAAGGGAAGTCGCTTTTCCCTGAATCATCTAATTAAATTACCTCCCTACAGTAGCTGGGCCAACAACTCTTACTCTACAATTCTGTATTGTCATTTCACCCTTGCAGATTACTTTCTAAGCACGTTTCCTATCAGTTTCCCAGAAGAAACTCTCCACAACTTAATGTACTCTTTCCTTGAAGAAGAGGCAAAGTACCTTGGAGCTCCTCCAGAGTGAGTTTTAAGGATGTGAAATGCAAGGTTGAATAGCATTATTCCTTATGCTTAGTGGAAACTATCCTATTCTTGTCCCCTCCAGCAGTCAGGTGACTAATTATGAAGAGTAGTTAGAAAAGCACACTTTCAGACTCTCTGGGAGGCGTCTTCTCATTACAGCCACCTCTCAGGCTTCTTTGCACACAGGCATTTATCTAATATCCCAACCCAGCCACAAGTCATAGATTTGAAGCAAGAACCAATTCAGGTAAATTCAGGAGCAAGACCAGGAAAGGAAAGTATAGCAAAGGTGAAATTGCATTATTATGACAGCCCATTATAGGCTTAAAAGACATAATTGTAGACCTGTCTCCTGCAGTAGTCTTTATAAAGTGCTGTCACACTCTTCCAGCCACAGATACCACCAGTGTTTTTCAAGTACCCCAAAATTATTATTACCAGATGGAAAATAATACAGGAGGGGGGAAAAAATCCTTCTTTATTAGCCAATCTCCAAATTTTTCCTCCCCTAACTCAAGTGAGCATTCCCTTAAAATGAAGGAGGATAGGTTCAGATTAGATATTATGAAAAAATTATTTACCATGAAGGTGGTGAGAAATTGGAATAGGTTGCCCAGAGAGGTTGTGGACTCTCCATCTTTGGAAGTGTTCACAACCAGGCTGGTTGGGGCTCTGACTAATCTGGTCTAGTGAAAGTTTCCCTGCTGATGGCAGAGGGGTTGGACTAGATGATGTTTAAGGTCCCTTCCAACACAAACCATTCTATGATTCTATGTGCAATATCAAGCATGCTACAATAAGAAACATCCTTCAGACAGGTTTCTACAATTCCACACAGAGTCACAGTGAAATCAATACATGTGACATAGGGATACATGTGGATCTCACAAAGTATCAGCTTTACTGTTCCACTTTCAGGTACACATTAGAAGCTGTGATTGAAAGCAATCAGCACATCAGTATAAATTAGTCTATACTTACACTGCACATTTTCCTGGCTTTTTGTATAAATAAACATCTAGTTTATATCTAAAATTTTCAGATTATTATTTTCAGACTAAATCTTGTTGTCTGCATTATGTGTAATCTAATTAAATATAGATGAGTCAGATGATAGATATTTTTTAGTAACTAAATTCCTTTTGTCTTTCCAGATTTATATAGCACCATACTGATTTTAGGATAAGTGGTACTAAGCAAGGACCACTTTTGTTATCAGGATTTTTGTTATCAGGATTTAAAGACCAGGCCCAGCAACTTGACCTCAAGAGCAATCCTGGACACACAGATAAGTTTAGGAAAGAATAGATTAATAGATATATAAATCTAAGATTAAGAAGATGGAAATTGCATTCAATCATTTCAGAAAAAAATATCAAATATTTGTCATGTTATTTGGAAAGAAACATTCAGTAAAGTCTATTAAATCTTCAACGAAACTAAAGGATATATTTTTAGTTTGCACCTCCCTCTATTATGGATATCCCAGGAAACTGTCAAAGAGAACACCAATATAAAATTATCATTTTTCAGTTGGTATAAAATTTGAGTGCCACCTTGCAGGACAAGAAAGGTTTGGAGCATGTTTCCATAAGGTTACTGCAGCTGTGTAAGCCTTCAGAAATAACTTATATGGGTGAAATCAATCAATTTAACTCAGAGTTTGAAGGGACACACAAGGATCGTCGAGTCCAGCTCACAGCCCCACACAGGACCATTCCCCAGAGTCACACCATGTACCTGAGAGTATCATCCAAATGATTCTTGAACTCTGTCAGGCTTGATGCTGTGACCACTTCCTGGGGAGCCTGTTCCAGTACCCAACCACACTCTGGGTGAAGAACCTCTTTCTAACATCCAACCTAAATCTCCCGACACAACTTCAGGCCATTCCCTCGGATCCTCTCACTAATCACCATAGAGAAGAGATCAGTGCCTGCCCCTCTTCTTTCTCTCATGAGGAAGCTGTAGACTGCAATGAGGTCCCCCCTCAGTTTCCTCTTCTCCAGACTGAACAGAACAAGTGACCTCAGACACTCCTCATACGATTTCCCCTCAAGGCCCGTCACCATCTTCATTGCCCTCCTTTGGACACTCTCTAATGGCTGAATATCTTTCTTATATTGCAGTGCCCAAAACTGCCACAATATTCAAGGTGAGGCCACTCCAGTGCAGAGCAGAGCAGGACAATTCCCTCCCTGGACCGGCTGGTGATGCTTTGCCTGATGTCCCCCAGGACACTGTTGGCCCTCCTGGCTGCCCGGGCACTGCTGATTCATATTCAACTTGCCAGTGGCCAGGACCCCCAGATCTGTTTCCACAGCCTTGCTTTCAAGCATCTCATTCTCCAGTCTGTA
>WEIV01024330.1:1989-20845 GCA_013390005.1 Calyptomena viridis
TGTTATGCCCTGACACCGCTCACCAGCTTCATCCTTTTCTTATCCTGTAGGGACAAGCCTGAATCTCGTAAAACTGTTTCCCTTACACCAGTACGGAGATAGCTGCTAATAACCAGTATCATATCACAAATGACAGTCACACAACCTTCTTACTCCCTTGGTACTTCTCAAACTCTGCTCAAAATGCAGCACCGTGGTGTTGTATTTCTACAGCAGTGCTGCCACAGTACCTGCAACTATCTATAGGTTTCACAGAGGTATAAAACAGCCCTGGAAAATACCAGAAAAATGGCCTCCTTTGCCTATGCCCATATGTGGGAGATTTAGTGGCTGCAACTGAGGGAGGAATCAGAATGGAGGCAAGAACAACCAGTGCTGGGTAGGGGTTGCATTTCAGGCTTGGGTGCCACTGCCTGCCCCAGTTCTTCTACCTCCAACAGCAGCAAGAATAGGGATATTCAGGAGTTTTAATCCAAATACCTTATCCAAGGACACTGGAGTACACTGCTACTTAGTACTGACTAAGTAGTATGCAGTACTACATGACAGAACCAGAGTGAAAGAAAGGATCCCTTTTCTCCCACCCTCAACTCTCACACCCATTTGAGCTTGAGGTATGGGAACAGTTTATTTGTCTGCCAAGATTCCCTTTTCATCCTCCCTCATCCCTTTGAGGCAAGTCAATTTGAGACAGACCTGAGAAGAACAAAGAACAAAATTACATGAAACATATGCCTAATTAAATACTTAGTGAGAAAGACTGAAACAAATACTCAAGTTCTCAGTCCATGTTGTGAAGACAACACACTGCTAATATTCAACTAAGGGCCTGACTAACACTAGTAAGTGTTGAGTTTTCTTATTTTAGCTGACGTTCTAGGAGGAAGAGTGATGCTCTGCTGTTCTCCTTGCCTCTTTCTGTCTGTAGTTTGAACTGTCTCCTCTAAGCTAAGCTTTAAAGGAATAATCAAACAGTCGTAAGTCTCTGTACATTTCAGAATTCCAAGTTCCAGCTGCCAAATTAGGCTGGTATTGTAGTTTGAGTCTTTGAGGGATGCTCTAGTGATCACAAACACTCTGTGTAAGGTACCATTAATCTTGCGGTACTATTGGAGATACCTGTATTATAGTTGCTTCAGCAGACAACTGGAGAGAAGTTAACGAAGATATGGTTCTCATTTTCAAAGCATATTTTACCACAGAACAGCGTATAACGTATTTCTCATCAGGATCAGAATTGTAAGTATTTTAGTGGCAACATGAATTTAGAAAGCTTAACTAGACAACTTGCAAAGTAAAGCCTGTAAAGTTTTCACTTATACATTATGTACTGTTAATACATAATCTTAACTATCTGTTCATGCTTAGGTTTGATTTTTACTCCATCCTATGAACTGCTTTTTTGATGACACAAGGTAATACTGTAAGATGATTTTCTAATGCTAGTCACAGCATCTCTCTCCATCCAGAAACTACAGGACTCTCCAGCTCTTCACAGCAACAATTACTGCTATATTTATAAAGAGACTTTGGCTTTGACATTCCTAAGTTTAGTAGTTCCTTGCCAAAGTACTATTTAAGATGAACATCAAAATAGAATTCAGCCTACTGAGAAAATATGAACATATAGAAAACAAGAGCACGTGTATGTACAGTTACTTCATCCAGATCTTAACAACACTTAAGGCAAATTACACTGACAACCATGGAATTCATTCAACCCCTCTGTTCCAAAAGAGCACAAGATCAGTGCATTGCTTCTTGTGGGAATAGTGACTGTTTAAACCCCAATTTCATGCTATTACTGCCCCATCATCTAGACTTTTTATCCAGCATTTTATAGCCATCTGAGAATATGTAATCTCCTTACTGGCAGAATCTGTTGAAAATTTTGTAAGCCTGCAATTATAAAGGCTTCTGTGCTCTAAATTCTTCATCTGCAGATGCACAAAATTTTCACATCTGCAAACTCAGAAAAATGACATGATACAAACTATGAACATTACAAGCTATCTGAGCAATTCTAGGAGTCAGTTTTTAATGCAAATGTAGATTACAGAATCAATCCTACCATACAGCATCTAATTAGAGATGGCAAGTCTAGATTCTTGAAAAAGACAGTTGTGGATTGACTCCATATCCCACATATTCTTTGCATCCAAAGGAAGAATTTATTCAGTGCAACACTTTATGGAAAATCTAATGAGAAACTTCAGTAGCTTCCATTGAAACAAAGAAACATATATACAGTATTTCATACTAAATTTTAAAACACCTGCTTTCCTACATATTATACTACAAGCACAACATCCTGCAAGTTCTATTCTGAACTCTGTATCTACGGATACACAATGACCACAATGAGTTCTGCATAAGGTTTTTAAAACGGAAGTACAGTACTCCATCTATCATACAATGAATTCAATGCACTATGGCAGTATTTCTCATCAGGAAAATCCTTACCGGTGTTGCATATATAACCTTGGTAAGTATGTATGGACATTTAAGCCATTCTCAACTAATTGAGATCAGAATTTTGGAGCAGGAATACCTACAGCCAAAAGTACTCATGACAGGTAAAGAGCCTTTCTAGTGCCCCCAACCCAAACCCAAGATGTTAGAACTCCTAGTGAGAATGGAGAAAACATACACCAAGTTCTCCCTGTGTAAGAACCCCTGACATAGAGGGTGGACCTCAGCCAAAACTGACCTAACTCTGCAAAACAGAAGAGCAACCAAGCAATTCTATTTTAGAAAACCTCACATTTCTTTTTAACTTACCTTCACATCAGTGGAATGGTTTTATTAAGTCTTAAGTCTAATACAAACATACATTGCATGAATTGTCCCTAATTAGCACATTTATATATATAATTGAAGTGGTTATGTGCACACAAATCTTTTTGCTGGACCTTCTCTAGGTACACACCTACCATGATTTTATGTGGAAGCTGTTACCCCTTCACACACTCAACTGGAGCTTCTGCACTTCACTGGACAACAAACACCCAGGAGTCATGAGCACTGTAATTCTACAGTTCTTAATGAAGTTGATTGAAAGACAATTATTAAGTCAAGTCCACTAGGAAGAAGTTTTGACTGATGTGGAGTTTAATATCATCTTAATTCTGATGGTTTTATGGGTTAAATATGGAATTTTTGCCTGTTTAATCTTTATGTTTTTGTATTGATATTTGGATATGTAATTACTGTTTTGTATTATATTGCATATATGTATATTACATATCCAAATATGTAGATATTGGGACATGTAATTACTCTGGCATTCTGAGATAAGCCTCAACTAATATCAAGTATCTGGTGACAGCCTCCATTTAGAGAGGCTCAAATGCTCTGTAGGGGTTTTGGTGCAAGTAAGGCCATGTGAAAAGAGAAATACACATCTTGCAAGTTGACTGTCAATCAGAAGTCTAATGTTTGATAAAAGAAGTGGCAGCAGTACTGGCATTCTTAGTTTCCTCAGATTCAAAGTTGGTTATGGACCTACTTTTGATTTCAGATATCTTAACTCTGAACAAACTCACCCGCTCAGAAAAATGTGGCAAAGGCTTCCTTTTTATACTAAGGATAGTTAGAATGATGATGTCATAAAATGTCAGGAAGTTTTGGAGTGATGTGACCACCTAACTTCAAAAACGATAGAAATTCTGAGTCAAAGGAAGAAGACATTTCTGTGCCTGGAATCCAGCTGAGAAAAAAACCACCATCTTTTTGCAATACCATTAGAATGATCCCCGATGGGTAAAACAATATAAAGCCAAGGCAAAAAAAAAAAGCTGACATGGAAAAAAAAATCAGCAGGGCACCTATTTTTTCATGTCCAACACTCAAGTATGCTCAAAGGAAATCTGAAGAAGACCATAATAGTTATAGAATAACCATTAAGAATTACCATTAAGAATATCAGAATGTCCACAATGTGTTTAAGAAGGATTACAGCATTCCTACTGCCACTACTTGGCATGGTATTTTCCCTGTCTGCAATAAGATGTCACGCTCAGCGAGTGCTGAAATCAGGAACTGCATGCTGCCAGCAGCTTACTGATATGAAATTCTACAGGGAGCACAGTCACTAGCTTCTTCAGAGAACCCAGGGCATCTCCAATATTTTTGCTAAAGAACTGCAAGCTTTTTAAAGCATTCCATGACCACAACTTACATTTTTCACACAATATACCACCATCTGAAGCCACGATATGCTTCCCATCATCACTGTAGTAGGCGTATATCTGTCTGCAATTTCAGACACTTCCTCTGATGCCTGTTAGGCTTTTTCATTACTTTTTTGTCTTGCTTTTGAACTATTCCGTGTCTCAAGGCAAATTATTATGAAAAGCCTTAGTTTTATCATTATTAAAAGGCATACTTTGCCAGTGAATTCTGCCACTCGTAACATTTAACAACATTTTAGACCTAAAAAGAAAGTGATGATGACATTTTTCTTAGGACAGTCAAAATCCCCAAGAGGTTTCAAAGATAAGATGCAAACAGAACCATTTGAAACTCCTACAGAGAAATTGAATGCTCACTTTCTTTTCCGAGACATACACTTCACTACAGATACAACACTACAATCAGCATCAATATTGATGGCAATATTGGTTCCCTATCTTTTGACAGCATCCAGTATAAACTAGCACAAACTCAAAAGGCCTTACAGTTCTATGTCTGTTTCTTTCTGAGTGCTACTGGGTTACTTTGTGGCACATCAGACTTGTATCTTGCAACTCTGAAGATTTTGCACCACATTCAAGAAAATGTTCAAGAAGGGTGTTTCTTCCAGACCAAAAGGATTCGTGCTGCTCTTGTTTTTAACATGATGGAGGCAGCTTGACTCCAAGATCTTCTAAGTTAAAGGCTTGATACATAACGATCTGGTTGGTAGGAAGGAATTAAAAAGGCAATTCGCTGAACAATATATTTTAAGATGCAAAATATCCTTTCTGTGAAAATCAGATACTAGAAATCACTGAAGTGAATATGACTGCTACCCAAGAAGTGACTGGGAACAGAGGACAGCTATCTTCCAAGCCACTTTTTTCATGTTCTTCTAGTATAGAAAAGCAACATATAACACCTAAATAACTATACAGGAACCTTATTAAACTGATCTCAAACATACCACCTGCTATCCCGTAGCAAGATCTAGTATGTGCCCAAAGGAGAATACCTATTTTTTGTAATAGTCCAAAACACAGAGTAAAATAAAGGAAATTTATTATTCATTGCAGGTACTTTAGTTATATTTTAACTATTTGGGCGTCTTATATTTTAACTATGTGGCACAGTCTTCACCTCTTACATAATAAAGTCAAGTATATGCTACAGCACAGTGGCAACTGAGGAACTACTACCTACATCAAAATGCAGTTCAACCGACTTCACAATCACTTCCCATTAAGTGAAATTTTAGAAATCAGTCAATGTAAGGTGGCCTGGCAGACCAGCTCCCCCCTGTAAAATACAAGATGACACAAAGTAAATGGGACCCTTAGAAAGGGTCCAGACCTCAAACATCACAGATGACATTTAAGCAGTGATAACCTTATTTCTGGCTGAACATTTAAACAGTTACAACATTGCAGAAGAGCTTTAGAAGAAATTATTTTGTACATCCCCCAACAACCTGTTACTTGAACTTCTGCGTAATATGACAGAGTTAAGTCCAGTCAGAATCAGACATTAGATATCAAACCACCCTGTACAAATTATGGCAACATAGGTTTTTTAACTCACAGAAATTAAAAGTATCTACAATGTTGTGCTTGCATGTCTGAGTCAGTTTAGCAAGTTAAAATGAGGTAGTGTTTCAACTAAAAATCCTCAAATACTTGCTCTTTAGTACATTTCTTAATGCACCTGCTATTCTTCCTCCTGCAACTAGTTCTGTTGTCTGAACTCTCTGACTATGTTTTCTTTCAATAGTTCTTTGTTCACGTTTAGTCCAAGAAGCTGGATGTCTCATAGTGCACCTGTTGAGCTCCATCTGCTACAATACTGACTTACTGACTTTTTACTACAAAGTCTGCTGAGAAAATAAAAATTAACATTTCAGAGTGGATAATACAAAGCATCATCACGGCAGAACAGACAGTCTAACTTGATTAACCCCAGACAGGTTAAAGATATCTGCTCAAATTCTGCTTAACCCTTCAGTAACCTGACATAAATAGACACAAATATTACATTCACCAGGAATGTAGCAGGGATCAGGCAACTTTTACCTGAGGGTATGTACAAATATAGATAGAGCTACCTGCAGAACAAACCAAACAATACATCCAGGGTTTGCAGGAACCTAGACATAGATCTAGTTATGCCCTAATCAAGGACCTTGGGGTGCTGGTCGACAGACAGCTGAACATGAGCCAGCAGTGTGCCCAGGCGGTCAAGAAGACCAAGGACATTCTGGCCTGTATCAGAAATAGCATGGCTAGCAGGACTAGGACAGTGATTGTCCCCCTGTACGCAGCAGTGGCAACGCTGCACCTCGAATCCTCTGTTCAGTTTTGGGCTCCTCGTGGCAAGAAAGACATTGAGGTGGTGGAGTGTGTCCAGAGAAGGGCAATGGAGCTGGTGAAGGGTCTGAGGCACAAGTCTGATGAGGAACAGCTCAAGGAGCTGAGCTTGTTTAGCCTGGAGAAGAGGAGGCTCATGGAGAACCCTATTGCTCCCTACAAGTACCTGAAAGGAGGTTGTAGTGAGGTGGGGGGTCAGCCTCTTCTACCAGCTAACAAGTGACACGACAAGAGGAGATGGCCTTGAGTTGTGCAGGGGGAGGTTTAGATCAGGTATTTGAAAAAACTTCTTCATTGAAAGAGTTATTAAGCATTGCAACAGGCTGCCCAGGGAAGTGGTTGACTCACTGAGCCTTGAAGTATTTAAAAGAGGTGTAGATGTGGCACTTGGGGCCATGGTTTAGTGGCAGAGTTGGCAGTGCTGGGTTAATGGTTGAAGTAATGATCACAGAGGTCTTTTCCACCCTAAATGATTCTATGATCTCGACTATTTCAACTGACTTCTCTTTGAACCAGATTAAGAGTACCCACATGATCGATTAATACAGCCCAACTGAAAGGATAGTGGCCTCCAGCTGAGGGCAGAAGGAATTCCAGCTGCTTGTAAAGTGACCATATATACTCACACTAAAAGAGAACTGATGTGGGAATAGGATGCCACCAATAAAATAAACAAAGACCAGGAAAGTAGCTGAAAACATAAAGTGGCTTTCATTCTTCCCTACAATACACAGAGTGGAGTTTATCTTTCTAACAATATTTTGCATTCTTGGTCCACTTTCCGTGTCTGATTTATTCTCAAATAGGTAGGGCAAGCAGAATTGAAAACCAGTTATCCACTACTTGTATTTTGTATCTTTCACACTGTTAAAACAAGTCTAAATTAAAAAAAATCCAAAACACTATGTTTTCCCTGAATTTTATTCAACCAGTTAAGAATTATACTTAAGGGTTACCAACATTTCTTTAAAGACTATACACAAAACCCACAATATTCAAGTAACAAAACATTTATTTGTTTTTTAGGTATTCAAACAAAAATGCTAAAGATTAAGTGTACTGCAATGACTACAGTGGCCAGCATTTAAAATATTATATAATTAATATTAACTTTCTGCCATGTACAATGTGCAATCAAAGTTACATGTTTGCTTTCTCATTATGTGATGGAATTTCTAGTATTGCTTAGTTTTACTATATTGTAGCTATTGAACTGTCACTTTAGTAAAATCCAATTCAAGTTTAGAAATTACCTTAAAATGTGAAGGGGGTAGAACACTGAAGATAAGCTAGGCTTACTACTACACAGAGAATCACAGAATATGCTGAGTTGGAAGGGACCTACAAGGATCATCAAGTCCAGCCCTTAGGCCTGCACAGGACCATCCCCAAGAGTCACACCAAGTGCCTGAGAGCATCATTCAAACATTTCTTGAACTCTGCCAGGCTTGGTGCTGTGACCATTTCCCTGGGGAGCCTGTTCCGGCGCTCAACCACCCTCTGGGTGGAGAACCTTTTTTTAACATCCAACCTAAACCTCCCCTGACACAACTTCAGGCCATTTCCTTGGGTTCTGTCACATAGATCAGTGTCTGCTCCTCCTCTTTGCCTCACAAGGAAGTTGTAGAATGTCACATTCTCCCCCCAGTCTCCACACATTCTTTGAAGCTGTTAAAAATGTTATTATAGAAATATTCATAGACTACACCCACCATTGCCTCTCATACATCCAGGAACACACCCTTTCAAAAACAAATCACCTCTTTGACCAGCCAGCTACAGTGGAACAGTTTGGAAGCTACAGCCCGTCCGTTTTGTAACACTAAAAGCCTAAGTTTCACTTCTAATGCTCTTCTATTAAAACACAAGTACTGACTTGAGGTACCATGCCTTTCCCTGCTTCCCCACTGGCACATGAGACAGGGTTAAGCTAAATGAATGTCTGGTTGCCCATGAAAATGGGGAAAGGAGGATACTAAAGCAAGAGGTTCAGTTGCAGTTCAGGTGAGGTTGGAAAGTGGTGTACTGCAGAGATATGTGAGAGCTGCTGGGAAGAACCTAGCGCAAGTTCTCAAGGAACAGTTATCAGGTCACATAATCCTAAATAATCTCTCTCCTTGCTCTCCAGACATGAATTAAATTGGCCTGTTCCAGGACCTTTCATGCTTCAATCCCCACCAGACTCTGTGCTCTCTCAAGTCCCTCCACAAATGCGCATTTAAATCAGAAAACTAGTTAGCCTTCCCACTGAGAAAAAGGATTCAGCTCTAGATCTCAAACATCCCATATAACTATTTAAGTCTTATTTCTGGCAAAACTCTTGAACAGTTACAGCACAGTAAAAGAGCTTTAGCAGAAACTCTTGATATGTTCACCCCTCAATAACCCATGACCTGTTGGTCAGAAGACTCATGGATACTTCAGACAGGATCAGGGTACAAGGTGTGCCAATACAACAGTTCACTGCTACTGAAAAAGGAGTTTCCCTCTCCCTACTTGCAGTTGTAGATCCGACACCTGCACTTACCAGAATTCTGTTAGTTGCATTAACTTGTTAAGAGCAGAAAACTATCCCAGGAAATGTCCAACAGATGATGGGAAACTCAGGAGAACTGCTTCAGTTGGTTAGATACAAATAAGGCCATTTTATAACGATGAAGTCAAGCTCAGCTGCACTTTGTTGTACTGTAGATATTCAGAGTCAGTCTTTACTCAAAACACTCTGAACCACTCAACTTATCAGCCAAGGCAGCTTCCTGGAGGTTCTTGATGGAACCTGTGGAATCATCTTCCATGTGTTTTCCAATGCACAAATGGTACCCGTGGGTACTCCAGCACAGCACATTAGATAAAGAGAGAGAGGACAACACTGCTTAACTTCCCAGGCAGAAGTACCATTCAACTAATGCTTAAAGCTGTTCTGTGGTTTTTCCTTCTTGAAGGCAGCCCTGAAAGAAGACAGCAGATGGCACTGTATGGAACACACTCTCACAAAGCAAAACCATGATGTGTGTAGCTCAGTATGTCGTGTTGAACATAGAGTACAATGGAAGCATAAAGAAAAAAAGGACCCTAAAGTAGACTTACAAAAGCAAAAGCTTGAAAATGAAACAGTGATGGAACAATTACAAGAATGACATATTTCACACAAAACATCATCCAGTCTTCTGCCAAGCAAAAATTGGGCTTTACTGTGGGAGAGTGGGGCAAGCATTGGTTAAGTAGTAGTGGAATACAAAATAAAAGCACTAAAAATTCCTTGGCTCCTCAACGTGCTTAGCCATAGGAGAATAATAACATTTGTCATCACTAGATGACCTGAGACATCACAATTTAAGATACTGTAGCAAATGTTTAAAGGTAGTCTCTCCAGTGTAAAAAACCATTTTCTATTTGGCAAATGGAAGATTAGAACTGTTTCAGCGCAAAATGACTTGTGAGACCCATGCATTAGTTTTTCAAATGTTACTTCAGACATTTGACATTGGATAAATCATTCTAGTCACCTGAGTAAGATAAAATAGTCAAAACACAGTAGTATTACACAACTTCTTGGAAAACTCAAGCACTGAATTGGCTTTCATGACTCTCCTTCTACAGTAAAGTGAGCCAAAGAGACACCCATTTACTTTCATTTTTAACATTGATATAACGCCAAAGCTTCAATTTTGTTTCGATGACTTTCTAAATTAGAAGAATGGCAACTTTAAGGCATTTTATCTCTTGCCAGAGAAAGAATTAAATACATTTTAAAGACCTTTAATACCAAAATGATAAACTTCAAGTATTTCAACCATGAAGATGAAGCTGCCTTTTTCAAGATAAACATTTCAAACAGTAATTATGAAATTTTAAGGGTACTTAACTGAGCTTCCAAATACTACTTGGGATAAGTTTAGAATAAGGCGAAAACACATTCAACATATGCAATAGATTGTTAAAAAACCCCAACTGGATAAACACAGAAAAGTATTCAGGACAAGAAAGTTTGTTGTTCTGCCTCTGCTTCAAGAAAATGCATTGCTGTATTTTCAAATTCTCTGGCTATAGCACACCCATTCTATTCCACATGTATTCCTCCCAGCCAGCTGCATCCTCAGAGGTACTTCCTATACCTAGATTTTCTTAACATATCCATCTATTCGAAAGATAGGAATGAAAATAAATAAAATCATACTTCTTGGATTTAAAGAAATTGGCTACCATTTATAGTATAATAACCACAAAAAGAATGCAAGGACTGAAAAAATAAAGCAAAGAACTCACAAGAAGTAGGCTGCCCAGCCACATGTGCTAGAATAGTTTAAAATCACGTAATTACATGCTCTTTTTCCCTTCTGCAAAAGCTGTATTTAACCAACAGAACACATAGTGCCATTGTATACAGCAAGCCATATTTTAAATAAATGTAAGTAATACTGTGTTAAACAGTCTAGAAGATAATAGCAATCTCACTAAGAACATCACCAAAAAATCAATAATCAAGCCAAACTCAGATCCTCCATTGGAATGTAGTTTCCCCAAGGATTTTGCTTGTTTGTTTTAAGGGAGGGAAGTTTTGAAAAGGTGTTCTGCAGTTCTTCACAGGATTATCAGCTGAAGAGAACTTGAACAAGCTCTTTATCTAACAAACCAATATAACCCGTATAAATTGACTGCCATAGAAAATTATATGATGAGCATTGTAACACCTGGAAATAATTATCATTACAGTCCACACATCCCAGCTTTTTATGTTAGATGGGACTTACAAAAGTACAATACTGGACCTGGGTCTCCCTCAGCATACAGACATTTTAAATATCATTTTCTGCTCTTAAAAGCACTCATGTACAAGCACTCAGTTATTCCTTGTTTAAAATAGACCATTTCTTTTTCTAAAGCACAGGAATATTACCACACATAACAGCAAGAACTTTTGAAGTATAGGAACCATTTAATTCTCTATACGCCAAAGGATATTTTACCCTGGGAAGGGAGCACTAAGTTGGGAAATACAGAAGCTGATCTATTTTGTTTGTATCTACATCCTTAAATTCATTCCTCAGGCTGTTTCTACTTCTGTAAGGTGTGGTGCAGCATTAGGGTCAATTTCACAGTACCTCCCAAGCCTGGACCTGGCATTAATTGCCCACATTAAAAACACCTCTGTGAGATTCCCAGCGACAGCTCACACGAAAACCACAAACTGCTCAGCTGTGGGGCTGGAAATGAAGTCTATCTGTTGGACTTGCTATTAAAAGACTACAGCAATACTTAAGTTCACTTTGTTCTCCAGGCATGTAGCAAGACTGATGGCTAGAAGTAGTTTTACTAAAAGAGTTAGTAATAAAAACATCAGCACACATCCTGCTACAGGGTCCAGGCTCCACAGGCTCCAAAAGCAGCAGCTTTAATGGCTTTGCTAAACAGAAAGAAGCCCTCAGGATTAGCCCTAGATGTCAGTACAAATGTACCTCAAAGGGCTTGCTTCAAAAATTAAGGAGGAAACTCTACAACACATGAACAGATAGACATTAAATTGAAAATAACCCAGATAAATCAGAAATTATTCTTGTGGAACAGCAAAGACATCTCCCTAAACTCAGTCTACCCCCAAACCCATTTAAAACCTGTTAGTTCCTACAGGATTTTGAATTTTCTTGCTAACTGTACTGGACAAAGTTTTTATTCTCCCCTTCCCCCACTAGTTCAGCATGAGATAGATTTAAAATCATGAGTATTAGGTTTACAAGCTGCCAAAACCAGAGACCATTAGAGAGACAGTTTTGATAGGAAGCAAAAGGTAACCTCTATAAACCACCCTAACCCTATGTAATCAAATCAAATTTCTGTTTTAAAAACTGAACACATTAAGCTGTTCAAATAATAGGATATCTGCCAAAAAAAGTCCATTCAAGGATTTTTCTCGTAGCATTTGCTCTAGTTAGTCAAACATTTGTGAGTGTTTGCTGAAGATCATTTAAAAAAAATAAAAAAAGTGGCATTAAAAGCTAAACTTGATGGTTCAGTTGACCCAGCCTACATAAAACATTTGGATATGTTTTTCTTTTCGTGTATCATTCTGCTATCCATTAATCAATAAAAGGATCAACACTTTGCAAACCTTCTGTCTCACCTCTCATGTTTTCCAAAAGAAGCCAGTGCAGATACTGTGATAGTCTCTGTACTCAACCTCTGCACGTGTTTTATGAGCACTGTCCCTCCTACCTATAATGCATAACCCCATTATTGCACCCACATGAAATCTGATGAGGTTTTCACTCCAATTACAAGTCGTGCAAGTGAGGAAACACTACCTGCTAAGTAAAGATGGTAGAAGACAACAGTAGATATAGAGCAGAGGTTTGATTCTTACATGACTGCTATTTTATGAGGCCACACGGAGAACCACTCTCAGCTGCATCAACCTAACTGAACAAATCTAGCCCGAGGTCTCCCCACTCACAAAGCAGTCTCTGCTGTGCCTTCAACTCTGTCCAATGTTCTTTTTCCAGATTATCCTCCTTCTATTAAATTTCTAATATTTACCTATTCCTGCAATTTCACAAGCAGTAGAGAAGTTTGGTACAGTCGACTGCACATCATTTTGACTGTTAACGCCATATCAACCTTATAGAAAAATTTACTTGGCTTCAAAACTGCTCCCTCCCTGTAGCTAAACAGTATCTTACAGTCAGAAAACCCAAAAGGTAGACTAACCTGTGCTAACAGTTTCTCAAACCATGTCATACTGCAATAAAAGTGATCAAAAAAGATGCCTGATCTGGATCTTCCTCATTCAAGTGGTCAGGGGGTGGGGGGGTGGTGAAGACTATTCTCACATAAAAATCTCTTAACCTTTCCTTTCATGAACACACAGGCCCTGCTGAATCAGATGTGGAGACTACGTTAGAGTATTTTTCCTACTATAACAAAATCCCAAGAAACGAATTTGAGCTACCTGAAATCCTGCTAAAACTATTAGTATTACTAGAGTATTAAAAATTCCATCATTCAAATGCTAACAGTAATTATACAATCTTCGAAAATGTACTCCAATAAAACAGGAGTACTTCTTATTTAATAGAATCAAAAATCCTGTGAATGAAGACAATATAAGTTTTTAATACGAATCACATGACATTTGCAACACCTCAAAATCAATTTAAAGTGATTACATTCAAACTAGATTGGAATCAAATGTTTAGCTAGCATTTTCACTAAGCTTATAAACAAAAGGAAATGTTTTGGAAAAGAATCCTAAAATCCGTGGGAAATATTTCCTGAACAGATTCATGTACTCCCCTTCCACAAGCCTCTAGAAAGATAGCAGTTTGGAGACAGAAGTGACTGTTACCCCTCAAAAAGAACACGTTTACTATACAGTCTGCTGTCTGCCCAGCAAGAACTGTGATGAGCAGGTAAGCAATGGCCAGATGACTTACCTGCATGGGCATTGTTAATTGAGATTATCAACACTATCATCCTCTTTACATGATTTTTCCCCCCCCCCTCTCCTTATCAACACCATCTTAACGTACTCTCATTCACGATTTCTTTCATCACTCCTATTGCCCCAGTGTCTTAACACACTCTGGTTTTTTATGTATACATGTCTTCACCCTATCATTCAATCCCAGTTCACTCTCCAAAATTAGTTATTTACATTCTGTCCCAGGGTTCATATTCTTCCTCAAAAATAAGAGCCTGAAGTGTAATATAAGAAACTGGTGGTGAACAGGCTTGGGGAACTAAAATGCTACATATTTTGACAGTTTACCTCACTGAACCAATTTACTACGACTCCTTTATGGCAAGCACAAAGAAAAAAGTAGGACTGCACAATGGGTGACAGAGGAGAACTAGTCCAGAAGGCAACTATCAGATCAGCTCACTACAACACAAACTCACAACCTTGCTCTCTTCCATCTTAAACAATAAATTTACACAACCTCCACTGATTGATCAATTCCATACACCACAGCTAATGTTTACTTGAGTCACTTTGTATTTTAATCAAGCTTTCGCATCATATTTATAGGTGTTAAATTATGTTTTCATTAATGAAAAAGTTCACAACGGGTCAAGAATCCATCTGGCAAATATGATTTGCATGTAACAAAACCTGTTTTTGACAGTGCCCAAGATAAAAATCCCTACTTTCTTTAACCTGTCTGCCTCTGAAATGCAAGCAACGACACTGACCTTATGTTTATTTTCACCAGTTCATCTCCATTCCCCAAAACCCACTAACGGCAGATGATGGTATCAGTGATGAGGAAGTGCACTGTTAGTATCTAACAGTCCACACTTGCCACTAGCACAACTACTTGACCTCACTGAGGTGCAATAAACAACGGTCACTCTAACGGCAGGTAAATAGCTGGTGGTTTGAGTGATCAGTGCCACTGGTTTGATGAGGCAAAGATACATGTGAGATAGAGGTAGTGCTGTTCAGTACCAGGAACTGGAAGGGCAGTAGAAGACAACATTCCCAGCAGGAATCAGTAGGCAAATATAACTGACGGACCACACTGGCGTGTGTCATCCTGCACATGCTCCCCCCATCAGAGAGGGTCTCATGCTCAGACATATGAGCTTCTGCATTCCAGTTTAAGAAAGCTTTCACTAAGGTAACTAGTATTAATCTGGCTTTTAGTAAGATGTTAAAATGCTCAGGAAAGACAGAAGTTATATCTAATGTCATGGTTTACGATTAATGATTCAAACACACTTCTCACACGTGAGACTTAATGGTAAGAACAGCACAAACACAATGAATGTTGCTGTTTTGACAGCACTCCCTGCAGACTACTGATATACCAAAAGTTGTTACCTTTTCAGTTAGATGCAGTATCAGATATACATACCTTCTACATATACATATATTACACATACACATCTAGAATATTATTTACACATATATATGACACAACCAGCCAAATGAAATAGCATATGGGGCATGCTGGAGCTGTACTTTGGAAAACCAGCATATAGAAAATAACTCCTGTTCAAGTGCTCCATAATTTTGTCTGCCTTGGTTCAGCAGCTATGCCAGCATTTAAGGCAACATCTGACAGAAAGAATGCTCCCGTTTGACAACTGAGTTAAACATGCTCTTGCACTTTCACAAAGCTTTCACTATGCACTTGTGTGTACGTAACACAGAAATTAAGCTCTTGGTCCACCCAGCTGCCAAACCAGACAACAGAAGAGCCAAATTTCAGACACAAAACCTGTCCATGACAATGTACCATCACTATCCACGTTTCAAGTTCTTGGCTTGTTAATGGCACAGCTTAATGTCAATGCAGCCTGACTTCACATATCAGCTCACCTGACTTAAAAGCTGCCAAAAAGTACACACATTTTTTTGAAGTCTTTGGACCAGCTCAGGTATGCAAAGTAAACAAGAAATGAGAAATAAACTAAACTAAAGTGGCAATACTACACGAAAGAGATATTCAGTGTGAAAAAATCCCTAGTCATGATGAACAGGTCACAAGTTCTTAAGTGATGGCATGGTGACCTCAAAATACCAGTTTGTTTCTTCCTTGCACAGGCATTGTACTTTAATGGAGATCAAAACCAAACACTGTCCTCTCTCTACTGCCTTGGCCTATTGCACCACATTTGGGTCATTTCTAGAAGCAATGCCAACCTGAGTGAGTCTCAGTGGCTAATTTTACAAAAAAAAGCAAACCTCCCCTCCACTCCAAACCAAATTTGAATTTTATTGTCAGAGAGGCAGCATAAAAGGGATGGTAGGGAAAAAAAAAAGTCCTATGTGATCCAAATAATATGCAGAAAACCTAGTGCAATTTGGCCTTTCTTCCACCCCAGATGTCCTGTGTTTCAATTGTCCACACCAGAAAACTGGATTCCTAAATAAATGGGAAAGTCTTCTACACTAGAGGCAACAATATTTTACCATTCAAAAGAATAAACGATTTGCCTAGTGCTCCTCATTTTATCAGATATACCTCAACTTCCTCGCTGGATCACAAAATGAATACTAGAGAATAGGTGACTGACTTATCAACACATTGCAAGATATCTTATGCAAGCTTGACAGAAAAAGCCAAAGGAATTGAGAAAAATATGGAACTGTTTCACAAGGAAAAACTACAACCAACCACTGTTCTGGAGAAAATGGGAGAAAATTCAGTTTACCTGAAGAAACTGCCAAAGTGGTTAAAAAATGAAAATGGAGCACTGCTTCTAATCTGTTTTTATAAACTCCTTTCCCACATTACATTCAGACTTCTAAGACCCTTCCAACTATGAAAAACCATTCCTACCTAGCTACTTGACACTATTGAAGAGAGTAACATCATTTCTTACTCTTTCCACAGATATTGCTGCTGCAATAGAGAGAGCCCATTGTTTTCCCTCAGTTTCTACCATTTTAGGTTCTCTTTCCTACTAATTAACTTAAGTGCATTTGCCTCCACCATTTCTGGCATGCAGCAACACAACACTGGCATGATTCTTGACATTTCAACTGCTTCTCACAGACCTGCACTAAAATCAATGAGTTTTGTCAACTTCACCTATTCTCTAATTAAAAAAGGTACATACAGCAGCAGGGGCAGCAATGCCTTCTGTCTGTGCACTCAGGAAGATGACTTTGCATCAATCCACACATTGCTTTAAACCAGGAGTTTATCTTTACAGCCGTATCACGACTATGAACTTAACTCCCACAGCACCATTTTAGTGTCTTTCAGGGCTCAATAACAAAAGTCATACAACTTGACACCGTAATATTCCCATTTATCCAACAAGGATGAGACTTGATGATAAAAATCTGATAAAGTTGCCCAAAAACTTGGGTTTCATGCTTAAAAGTTTCCTCTGTGATAGAAAGGCAAGTTTTTATGGTTAAATTTAGGTTAGAAGAGCCTGAGAACTGCTCCACAGACCACAAGATACAACCTCAGGTTCATTGTAGATGTGTTTATGCTCCCCCCATTGTCAACTTTATTAATTGAAAGTTTGCATTCCTTCTATTCATTTGTGTTTGCAGAAAAACACTTAAATCACGGGCAATTACCTGACGTTTTGAAGATATTTTGAGACACTTAGCTTTCACATCACAAAGCTTTATTACTTCAGACAGCATTTAAAAACAAAGCAATTCGTTGTTCTCGATCCACTATTCTGAGCCATGATTTGTGAATGGATTACATTTTGGGGGGAAGAGAAGAGAGAGAGGAAAAGCTAGCTAGAAAAGAGGAAGTCGTGCTTTTAAAACTATGAAAGTGGAGTGCGTGCTTTGCAGAGAAGTACAATTTCAGTAACAATTTTAGGTGAAGCTTAACACAGAATATCTGCCGTGCATTTCAAAACGAAGCATCTCCGTCCTTCGTACCATTAACAATAAGACCCAAGACATACAATTTTAAATTAAAAACTGAGAATTCATTATTCTGAAGTCATCTGCCGCTTATCCTTAGAACTTAAAGTTCTAAGAACCCCACGGATTCCCAGGATGAAGTAGCCACTAATATAAAAATTCATTGTCACGTTTTCGCATTAAAAAAACCTGCCCCACAAGTCTCGTCATCTTTCACTTCGCCTTGCTGCAAGAAACGAGTTGCAGCATTTCTTAATCTCAAACATAAGATGGTTTCAGTCCCCTCTAACAGCGAAAAAGAACAGACGGCTCCTACAGGAGGGAAAGCAATCTTGGGAAAAATCAAGATGTGTGGGAAACAGCAAAAGTCCTTGGGCTCAGAAACGCAGCTTCGAAACACCTGGCAGTAAATCAATGTCACCCATTTCGCTGTAATCCCTCAAGTCACTTTTATGAAGATTACTTCCTGCAGTGCATTCCTCACCCTCCTCCCTCCCCGGCCGACAACGACTCCAGGAGAGATCACTCCGGGAAGCCGCACAGCACATCTGGAACCGGCACCGCGACAGCGGGACCGGGATCGGGGCGCGGGTCACGTCTGGCACAACAGTTTCGCCACCAAGCCCCGATTCCCGCCCGGCTCCCGATTCCCTGCCAGCGCCACAACTTTCCCCGTGCCCCTCGGAGAGTCCTGCCGCAACTCCAATGGATCCGGGGGAACTGCCGCCTCCTCGTTCCCGCGGTCTCCGCCGCGGGGGACACCCGAGTGTCCGGCACCGGCGCTCGCTCACAACGTTTCCCTTCTCCCGCCCCGCGGCGGCGACCCCTCACGCTCCCTCCGACCTGCCACAGCGTGTCCCGTCCGCACCGCCCCCCTCCTTCCCTCCCTCCCCTGCTCCCAGGGCGGCCGCGGATCTCGGCTCCCTCCGCAGGGCGCAACTTCGCGGAGCGGCGGAGCGGGGGGCGAGCGGCGGGG
>WEIV01024330.1:21607-35107 GCA_013390005.1 Calyptomena viridis
GCCGTGCTCTGGGGAAGCGCGGAGCATGCCGGGAGTTGTAGTCCGCGGGGCGGGGGCGTGGCGAGCCCCCGGGCGCGCGGACGGTCCCTCCGTTTGTCGGGAATGTTTCAGTGGAAACCGCGTTGGCGGCACTGAGGGGTGTGGGACAGCTTCGCCCTCAGGCAGCTGGGAGGAGTAGCCGGGGGCAAGGTCAGGGAGAGCTGTGGGTGCGCACCTGCCTCCGCTGGGAGCGCTTTCGCAGAATCAATGAGCGAATCAAATAGGCTGGGAAAGACGTCTGGGATCATCGCGTCCAGCCTGGGACCGACCACCACCATGGCAACAAGTGCCACGTCCAGTCCTTTCTTGCCTCCAGGGACGGTGATTCCACCGCCTCAGACAGGCACGAAGACCAGCAAATGAAAACCTTGGTTTTTCTGTGGGCGGGCGATTTTTATTTCCCTCCCCCCCGCCCTTTACTTCTCTTTTGAGAGTTTTACATTGAAATGCCATTTGGAAACCTTGTAACTTCGTGAAATATTTTGTGAAACTTGCAGTTCTAAGAAGAAGGTGGGGAAAACTGAATGCTGTGGAGGTTTTGCAGTCTGTGCTGTCTGGGGTCCTGCTGACCTTCGTTCTGGCCCGAGCAGTGGGGACAGCCTGCTGTTAGAGCAGGTGTGATACTAAGCACAGGCAGAATAAAAAAAAATGTAGGTGGCTGTTTGTGCTGTTTACACCAACAGCTCATTTTGAGGCTTTTACGTAGGGCTGCATTTTTAAAATTCAATAGCTTGGGGTTTGTTGTCTGAGGCCTGGGCATTCCCTTGGGTACGCAAACGTGTCTCTACAGAGGTCTTGAAGATTTGCAGTTAAATTTCACTTACATGGATGGGGACTACATTGGGCCTTAGTTGACCAATATAATTCTAATTAGTTCTTGCTGTTGTCCCTGGTTATATTTTGTTTGCCTTTCTATTGCAGAATCATAGAATGGTTTGGGTTGGAAGGTACCTTGAAGGTCTTTCCATGGGCAGGGATCCTTATACCAGATCAGGTTGCCCCAAGCCCTGTCCAACCCGTCCTTGAACACTTCAGGGATGAGGTATCCACAACTTCCCTGGACAACCCTTTCCAGTGCCTCACCACCCTCACAGCAAAGAATTTCTTCCCAACATCCAATCTAACCCTCTGTCAGTTTGAAGCCATTCCGCCTTGTCCTGTCACTCCATGCCCTTGTAAAAAGTCCCTCCCCAGCTCTCTTGTAGGCACAGAAAGGTGCTGTAAGATCTCCCTGGGGCCTTCTCTTTTCCAGGCTGAACAACCCCAACTCTCTCAGCCTGTCTCCTTAGGAGATGTGCTCCAGACCCCTGATTATTTCCATGGCCCTCCTCTGGACTCACTCCAATAAAGTTGTTCCTTTAGTGGAAAGCTCTGCTTAATAATCTAGAGAGAATGTAACTATTGTTCCTAAATCTCTGCATTAGTCAACAGCTGTGATGTGGTCACTGTATTTGAAAGCAGAGTTACTGTATTGTAAGGTCTGGGTATATGTTTTAGTATGAGCACTTTGGTGCATTGTTTCTCCTAAAGGACTCCATTTCACATACTCTTTTAGAATAAGGCTTAGGAAAACTAGCAGCAAATGTTGAGATTCAGTTTTGCTGAATCCAGCTCTTAAAAAGGCTGTGTTTTTATTTGGTGGGTGTTTGTTTGTGTTGCTTGTGATTTGTTTATTGTTGTTATTCTTTGAAATACTGTGTTCTTTCTTATTCTTTTTTTACATAGGTGAATAATATGTTCAAGATAGACCAAGTTAGACATTTGCCCCTTTTCTAGTGTTGTCAGTGAGGCTTTTTTAATGAGCTGACCAACTGACATTTCAAGTGAAGGAATTTTTTTTTTTTAATTTAATTGGCTAATGAACACACAGCAAATGTGACCAGAAATTTGCAGCTATGAAGTGTTTTCTGAAAGGTACTGGCTAATTTTACAACAGAGTCAGTCCTGGTCTACTTTTCTGAATTTCAGTTCTCTCAGTTGGGATCTTGTTTTTGGTAACAGCAGTTCAAGCTTAAGGATGCAGCAGAGGAGTTGCTTTAAATGGCAGCATTGTACATAGAATACCTTTGTATTTTCCTCCCTCCCTGACCATTTTTCTGCTTGTTAAGGAGCCAGAAAGGACTGATGATTCATATTGGCTGGGAAAAAAAATGTGTATATCAGAGTTTCTTTTTATGTAAAATTTACTACCAATGTTAACTTTCCTTGATTGGAAATCTGATTTATTTTAAAATTATTGCAGGTCATAGTGTAGATAAGGTTATATGGTGTTTACTTTAAATTTCAGTGCTATAACTTTTACTTGCAACAGGGAGGTTATATCATTCTGACTATACTGTCAGAGTTAGATCAGACAATTTTTTGAGCATAGACAAGCCCAGACAATGTGATTTATTTGAATGCTGACTAATGGTAAAATGTTTCTTTGTCATTGATAACAAATGATATTGTTGCCTATTCATTTTCAAACCGTTCAAAAGTCTGTACTGTTGAATATCTCAGAGCTTGGGTAATGAAATTTAGTGGCAGCAAAAGCACAGTTCTAGTAAAAGATTTTATTAATGTTTGAAATTTTGTATGAAATAAGGTTTAATAGTCTTAATTTAAAATCAATCAAACAAATGCACCCAGATGGAAATTCAGAGACTCCTATAGTTAGATAGAAGGATTCAGTGGGTTTGATACTATACTGCCATGACAGCAAAGGAAAGTACATTTCTGTAGAGGAGATGCAAAATATGAACCACATTCAACCCATACTTGATAGGGAAAGACATTTTCTATTTATTTTATTTTGTTTTGTTTCATTTTATTTTATTTTACAAACTTTCCCTTCCCTTTCTCCTATCCTCTTGTGTTCTTTGATTTGTTTCAAGGTAATTTGGTTTGATTTGTTCCACTGTATGTGGCTGTGCTTTCTTCAAAAACAACCCCACAAAAATGTCCACATTAGTGACTGAGGAGTTGACTTTGCATAGTGATTATGAATAATTTTGCATATAGAAAATCAGTTTTCTGTTCTTAAGCATGTAAAATAATAGCTGAATGCCTTAAGGAAAAAAAATCTTTAATTTCCAAGCTTCCTTAATAATGGAATTATACAGAGGATAATGCCAAGTGCAGAATTCATGTTACGGTTGTACAAACTAGAATATTCTCAAAGTTGTGGAGATACATCTAAGAAAATGTCAGATTAGAGCTCTTCATTCCTCAATACAGCTATTATGTGTCACTGATGTTCAGTCTGCTACTGAAAGAATGGCAAACAAAATTGCTGCAGAAAAATCTGTATGTGGACACATCCAGTTAATAAATTATTAATGAGAAGAAGAAACTCATGATTGTTTGGAAGAATTCATGCTTTTCACTGAACTTCACTAGCAACAATTCATCAATGTTTGTTAACAGGGGTAGACACATTAGAAAGACATTTGAAGAGCAATTCAGGTTTGAGGTGAATAAACAAGTCTCTTAAACAGTCTTTACAACTTTGTGGTCCTGCAGCTGAACAAGATTTTAAGCTTGGTGTTAAGATTTTTTGAGGATGGCTTTAGAACTTAGTGAAAAAACACTTCCTGAACTGAAAAATATTAGAGTGGCACAGTCAAGCATAAACTGATGTGGTGGAGGATGCTTGATTTCAGCTATGTGCTCAGATGATCACTGTTTAAAGATGTGTGATGGTGTTTAAATGAGAGAAAACATAACGCTATTGCCAATAATTATCTTTGGGAATCTGAAGTCTGAAGTTTAGTACATTTAAAGACATCACTATCTTTTGGTCTCCATTAGACAAAATGACGTGAGTTTAAAATAATTTTAAACTTGGTTTAATTCAGCAGCTGCAACCCTTTGTGGATACGTGTAGATCACTTAAGGCTGTTGTAAATTGATAACAGATTGTCTACAAAGAGCTTTGCACCTGTGTAGCTATAATGAGGTTTGTAATGGATTTGAATAGAAATGGCACAACTCTTGTGTTTAGACAAGGCCTTCATGTAGCATTTAATTCAATAACAGTAGAAGCTCAACTTAAACCTCACAGTGTTCTACTGGTGATTTCTCCTCTTCCTTTCCAATAGTTTAAACATATGTTGATGTTGCTCCTCTGCTTCTCCTGTCTTAATTATCGTGCTTAATTTTTCTTTAATTAATTCTTTCTTTAATTTCTTAATTTTTTACTGACCTACGCGGTAGTAAAAATCACTACAATTTGCATGCACAGGCCTGATAGGAATCACAATGCTTTTTGCTTTCCCTGGCCAACCCCTGACATACTCTTCTGCCACCATAATATTTTGCATCAACGTGTATTTACTTCCAGTGAAGAAATGAGGCTTTTTGATCTGGTTGGCTGGTGCCAGCCCTGCTAAGCCTTCACCCCTTGTTAGAAAAGCTGAGGAAGAAGCACACTGGGCTTTTCTTTAATTAAAAAAAAAAAAGAAAAAAGCTGTACTCAACATTCTACATGTGTATTTTCTATCCCACATGCATAAGCACTGTGCAACATTTAAAACCTGTGGACCTCTGAAGTACCTTTCTTGAAGCATGTTTTGTCATCTGTAGTGCTTGCAAGCCCTTTAACCAGAACTTGGTTGTTCTTGGCAAATGCTGCAGTCAAGTGTTTTTGCAAAACTTTCATTTTATGCCTTCTGGTAAGAAAGAAAGTGCTGCCTTGGGGATGATCAGCAGAAAAAATTAGGTTTAAAAAAAAGCCATTTTCTTCAGGGACATCACTAAATGGCCCATCTGAGGTATGATGTTGAACATGTAAATGCTAGGTACCTAGATGTTGTAGGTACTGGGTCTTATTAAAATGTTTTGTTGGAACAGCAAAGCTGCTAAGGGAACCAGCTGGAGGGTAAAGCCAACCTCTGGGGAGTGGAGTGAGAGCTATATCCATTTTAAGTATATGAGATCTCTTACTGCTTATTTGCAATTAAGGTGAATTTTGTCACTAGATTGAAGTGAGAGGGGAGAGCAGAATACAAGAAAGGCACTCTGCTGTTAGCTGTAACACCAGCTGCTGTGTACAGCACCAGGGTAAGATGTGTGGAAGCAGCAAAGAACAGAGGGGCAGAGAAAATTATTTTTATGTTGTTGCTTAAAGCCTGTTGAAATCAGTGGGAGTTTTTTTTGGTTGGATTTTGATTACCTTGGAGTTGTACTTTTCTTTATTGCCTCCCTCATGAGAACATTCCACAAAGCTCCTGGTAGCAATTGAAGGGGAAGAGGGTTTTGTTTGCACATTGTCTGTAAACTATTGCCATAGTTCATCAAAACTTAACTCTTCTGATTTTAGTTTGGCTGATAAGCTTGAGCATGTTATTTAAGTGAAAAGTTCTTCTACAGTATCAAAGAATACTTCAGTGCATTAATTCAGTAGAAAAAAAATTGAAGATTGTGTGGTACAATATCAGCAAAGAATTCCCCATGCCTGAAAATGTCACTGTGAGTATTGTGCAGTATTTTTCCATAATTGGGTTTGTAGTCTAAATGTGCATAGCCTCGAGGAAAGAAAGGTTTACAATAGATTTTTTCTAGTGCTTTTTTCTTGCTAGCAATTCAGTCTAATTGTCTCCTTGCTGTTTTCTAGACTACTTGTAGGTATTTTTCTGGTCAGCTGCTGCATTAATAACTGCATCAGAATTACAAAAGAAGGTAAGTCACTTTGTTGTGGAATGAACTGTGCCAAAATGCATGATGCAATGCAAAATGGGAGTTTATGGGTGGTTTGGGATAGTGTAATTTCAACCAATCCTCACATACAGATTTGAAGTGAGGACTCCCTCATTGAGAGAATTCAGCAATGACTACTTTATGACTTTATATGACTTGAATTTTTTTGGCTGCTGCAGTGGCATCAAATGGTTAGAGGCTCAAAAACAAAATACTGCTGTATTGCAGTAAAGCTACTAAGAGGCTTTTACTGTGTTCTGTCCACATGTGAATTGAGACACCATGTTCTGTGATATCTAGTCTGTAGGTCTTCAGTTCTTAACGCAGGAATTTCTTTTTGTAAATTACTGCAGTACTTGAATCCCAGATTTATTGTTATCCAGTTGAATTTCTGGTATGTGTTTTTTATTTTTTTTTCTTTATAATGTGTGTTCTGAAATAATGGATCTTAATGTCTAAAATCCTATCCCGAGGAAACTGATCTCACTGCAATTAATCCTTACTGCTAAACTCTCTTTCTATGCTTCCCTCCTTTAAATATTTGTTCCATTTTATAGGTCTTAGGACATTGTAATCCGTATTGATATTCTTTGCCATTTACTGGTATGTGCTCCCAGACTTAAAAACTCAGTTTGTATTTCAAAATAATTTCTTAAAAGAGAATCCATTGCTAAAGGAAAGCACGCACACAAATCTGACACGAAAATAAAGATCCTTTTCTTATTTGACTATAGCAGAAATGCTGATGCAAAAATAAGACCAGAGGACAGACTCAAACTGCCAAAGCACCCAGGCCACGGTTCAAGGCAGGGCATATTGGGCAGGTTATTCGACCATTGCATGCCCTGTTCTCCTTCCTTGATGTGGCAGTCAGCCAGAGTAATGTACCCTTAATGTAACAAGCCATGTCATAACTTTAAAAAACCTGTTTGTTGTTTTCTGGTGTGAATTCTGTCATCTTGAATTTGTTCTTATTTTTCCCTCTTACAGTCTCTGTACTTCTGCATTGAAAAATATGGTGGGAGGAGCAGGGAGGGTGTACATGGAGTTGTCTTTAATACAAAGATACAAAATTGCCTTAGAAATGCTGATTTGATAACTCTTTTCCCCTGACACATGCATACAACCTGCCTTCCTGTTCCCTTCTTCCACTTTATTTGATGTTGTGTTTCATTTTTGCATGGAGCCAATGTTGCTTGAGCTCATCCAAAATGCTGAGACCTGCATGATAGTCTTAATTTAATATTTCTTTACATGTGCATTTTGGTTCTGTGTGAAGGACTATTTCCAGTATTGCTTTAGCTTCATTGTGCATGGATTTTGTGCCAAACCATTGACCTTCAAAATTGTAGGGATGAGAGATTGAACAAATCTTCCAGTGTTCCCTGTACTGATGCCTGAATTGTGGACCATTATCTACAGCACACAAGATTCATCCTGAGAGCCTTTTCAGTCCCATAACCTACTATCTCAGACATGCATTGTTAAGGGGAAGTGGAGGTGGGAAGGTGAACACATCAGGAGAGCACCGGCATCCAAACCGTATGGCAACTTCCATGCCTGCTGTTGTCCTGTGTCACCTAACAAACACACGGTGTCTTAAAGAACTTATCAACGTTAATTTGAGAGAACTGTGGGTTTTGAGTGTAGTTTCAGTCTTTCAAGCTCGTAGTATAAAGTGTGTGTTTCATGGGCTGCAGGAATATCTGTTATGGAGCACTTCTTCCCCATCCTCCTCCTCGGACCTTGGTGTTCCCTCAGTTGTTTCTCTTTTCTAACTCCCCCTCCTCCTCTCTCTAGCTTATCTTTCTTAGATATATATTTCAACTTGGCTGTTAGGCTCAGCCTTGACCTGCAGTTAATCCATTGCAAAGCCACCTGGAATGATTTGTGACCGGCATAGGGCAGCCCCTGACCTCTTCCCACAGAGGCTGCCCCTGCTGTCTCCCCACTACCATTCCTACATATACCCAATACAGGTTTCCAAGTCCACATAGGCAAGCTGGATAGGGAATGTGACCAAGCTATCTGCATCATGATATCTTTTTGCTGGTTTTGGGGAATTTTTTACTTTGCTCAAAGGTTTTTTTGTTAAGTACTGTTCTTACATATACAATGTCACACATTGAATATTATGTTGGAAGCTGTATGTATTTATGGAGTCACACTACTTTTGAGACGGTCTTATTTCTTAATATTGAGAATAAATTCAGGCATTTCTAAGATAATGGTGTTCTTTTTTAGAGAAAATACCCTCATTACCTTGACTTACAAGGTTCCTTAATTTGCTGAATTGGTTCTACTTACATCTCCTTCATATGACTTCCACTTGAAGCAGAGATACACTTCATGGTTTTTATTGCAGGCAGATGGTAAGATTTGTGTGGGAATCCTAGGCAATTTTTATTGAGCTGTTAATTACTGACATTTGAATTATTAGGATTGAATTATGCTAATCTTTTCTTATTTCTGCAACAATTATCCTTCTTCTGGAGAGAAACGTGACTTGTATATGTGACTTTTTTGTTTTCTTCATTAACTCATTATGTTAGGTAACAACAAGGAGAAGACTGTTCAAATGCTCTTTTAACAGCATTAGAGTAATTCTGCTAGGCTTGGGAAGAATGCAGTGTCATTTCATTGTAGTCCTGCCACCCTACTGTGGCCTGTAGCTTAGTGTGCACTGTCCTAACCTGCACTGTCAAATAAAACTTGTATGTGGTTTCTTTTAATGTGACAGGAGAAAATTTTTATTAATACAGTCAGCACTGGTTCTCACAGCTAGAAACTAGGAAAGTTGTGAATATTAAGTACAAAGACTGACCATCTTTTACTTAATAATCTATTTTAGTTGAGAATGAGATATGCTTCTGAAGATTATCCAGATCCTCCAGAGTATTTTAAGCCTTGTCTGTCAGCATAATACAATTATGTTTTGGGGTACTATAGAGACTCCTAAAAATTTAGAAAGGCAAGGTCAAACCCTGAGTGCTTTTAGGTGTGCAAACTGGACTCATAAATATATGATGGCAAAAAAGTTTTCTCTGTCTGTTACATATTAGAACACTTTGAAGAATTGCAGATCTCCAGTAGGATGAAAAAATGAAATATCAATATTTTAGTTCCTCTGCCTCCATATGGTATTATTATCCTTTTACTCATGCACACAACATTATGGCACCTAGTTTCTTGGTAAGCAGGCAGAAGCATTCAGCTTCCTAAGCAGTAGTGCAAGGTAGGTCTGTAAGAAATGCATATGGTAGAGTATGAGAGATATAATCATAACTTGTTCAACCCATTCATGCTTGAGAAATAAATATATCTCAATGCAGGTCTTTAATTTGGTAATTAGGCATTCTTGTGCTTGATCTTAAATTAATTTTGGAAGTAGTACTCTCATAATTCCTAACCATCACTTTTTATTAACTCTTGGGAAGCCACCCTTTTGTGTGTTGGGAGATTAACTGTAATCAGATTTCTTCTCATTAAAGCACTGCTATGTAAACCACTTCACTTCTTGTTTAACTGAGAAAGTGAACATGGAGAGGCTTTATGTTAACAAGGAAAGGATGAATATTTAAATTGTCCAGAATGGTATAATGGCTCTTCTGATCCTCTTAGTACATAGTAGCATTGCCTTTTTTCCTATGCTTATGTAGTCCTTATTTTCAGGCATTTGCAGGGATTGGGAAATGCTCTGGAGTTATAAATAATACACTGGTAGCAGAATTGAGATGATAAGTGTTCAAAACAAGCTCATCAGTGTATGTATATCACGAGCAAACACACTGTTTGTTTCTACTCACATATCTAGTCAATTCTGAATTTTCAGAAAAATACAGTTTCTGAGGCCTCACAGCCTTTTCCCATTGGAGGAATATAGTCACAGAGTCCAGGTTTTTTTGGTAACAACACTGTTTACAGTTTTCAAAGTGTGGTCAGTGGACCCTCTACAAAGAGTTAGCAAAAGGAAGCCCCATACCAATGACCTTAGACTGACTGGAGAAACATGTCTTCTGTGGAAAACAAAAATTGAAAAGAACTGAAAACAGCTGTTCTGTTGCAATGCTTATGCTCTTAGTCTAGTGGAGGGTATCCTACTGTGAGCAAGGAGATCTCCCAGTCATGTTTGCTGATGAATAGAATTTACACATAGAGTAAAAAAACTGTAAGAATGTTCTAGGGTATTCTACTTTTTAGACTCTGTTTTAAATGTCTGTCCCTAAACCTAATAAAATCTAGGGCTTTGAAGAAGAGTACTGCAGATTGACAGATGTTTCGATTTCATGGGAGATGAATTTCTATCCTTAAACCATTAATACTAAATAGACTTGAATTTCCTGCACTTCGGCTGTATTGCAAGAGTACTGATTCTGATATTTGAAACAGAAAGAAGAAACATATGATGACAGTTTTGGAAGACTTCAGTTGTAGAGAAATGTTAGAAATATTTTTAATCCAAAACTTTTATCCTCTGCCTGTGGTGGAGGAAAAAGAAAAATGCCTGTGCCTTAAGGAGCACATATGAAATCCTAATCAGCAGGAGCATTCTTGGTGCTTAGCTACCTGGTTAATCTAAGAACTTGCCTACAGTAATAGAGTTAAGCATTTCTTGCTGTGAGTTGTCAAATTCTTTTGATGATACAGTTGCTTGGATTCTGACTGGGCTGAATCCATGACAGAAGTTCTGGGATTATGAGAGGAGAAAAACTGGTAGATTTTCCTACAAAGATTTCCATCTAGGTGTGGTGAAGTACTGCCAGAGCACAGTTATGGTGACATGTGTGTTGGACTTGTGTCTGTTGTGTCACATCATGTTCTTCCTAGAAGCCAGGAAGATGCTGCTGCTACTGACTATTTCTCAGGATCATAGTGATAACCTCTTGCAGAAGCACTTCAGTTTAGTTATCAAGAAAGTATAATTATTGACAGTTTTCTAGATATAATTTTTTTTTCTTACATAGTTAACAGATGAGCTGTGAAAAAAAAATTGCTGTGCTCCCTCTAGAAATCAGGATCTCTTGGACATTTATATTTTGGTTATTTATCTGAATATAACAGAAGAGACAGATATGAGGATTTTTTCTAGCAATGGATAAGGTGTGGATAACTGCAGATTCAGGATGATAGGAGAAAAGTAGCTTGCAAATTTAGAATATTTTTATAAGATCTAGTTTTATAAAATCTATTTTGGCATGTTTTATTTGAAGACTGTAATTTTAAAGTTGTTAAAATGTATAATTGTTAAGCTGAGCACTTAGACTAGTATTTCTCTTTAAGCACATGAATAACCCTTATCTTATGTTGAAGAGTTTTGCTGAATCAAGTCCCTAGAGAATTTAATGCATGCAAAGAGAAATATATCTAAATATATGAGCATTGTTCCAGGCCTGGTAGAAATATTTTTACTTTTTATATGTACTTCTTATTATAAGTTGCCCTTGAATGCAGTTTGAATATAATTTTGCTGTTCAGCAACCCAGATGCAAGAAACATGCCATAAATATCTTACCCTTCCTTAGCTCATTCCTTTCCTCCCCAAAGTAGCGTTTGCATATCATGCTATATATTAATGTTACTATTTTATAAAGAATTTATAAAATTCTGGACAGTAATAAGATCCTTTTGTGCACTGTTCCATACTGTTCCATAAAAACAGACGAAGTGCAAGACTGCCTACTCTCCTACTCCAATCCAGTATTATATTGGTCACTGCTCTTTCATAACAGGATTAAACCACTTTAGTCAGTTAGTTATTCATCATTTGTTTGGGAAGAATCGGCCCGCAAGAGTGAATCTCAGACTTTTATTTTTGGTGACTGTGGTGTATATACTCTCAAGCAGATGCATGGGATGTATCCTGAGGGAGGAATGTGAGTTACTCAAGGCTCACCAAACTATAATAGAGTAGCTGATAGGCATAGCTAGTGCACAGCCCATTTACTATTCTTTCTGTCCTGTAGGAAACTCTGTGTGGTTCCAGTGTACGACCCTTCTGTTCTCTGTGGACAGGAGGAAGCAATGACTGGGCCTGAGTATCACAGCTCTCTGCTGCAGTAGTTGAGTAGCTGGGGTCATGCAGGGCAGTACCTGCTAACATTTCCGTGGAAGGATTTGCAATTGGCCTCCCAGGAGTCATTCACACTGCACTCCCTTTTGGAGCCAGGATCAATAACTAAGGCTCCCCATTCAGTCTTTTTTTTCTTTGGGTTGTAGGTGGCCAGAATTGAATGGCAGAGCAGCTCTCTCATAAGAGCTGTGGTTGGACTCAAGGTGACAATGTTAATTTTAGGCATTTTGGTACATATCCCAAGTGAGACCAGAAAGACTCTAGGCCACCGTGTCATTTCAGGAGTTCTCACTGATGTGATCAATCATTTATGGGTCTAACTTGACTAGTAGATTTACAACTAAAATTGGACTTACATACCTGTTGTACACCCTTTGTTTACCTGTGTGCCTTTGCTGCTTCATTTTGCTCTGGGCATACACAGCAAGTTGTGTTGGACCATGATCAAAGGTAAATGTGTCACAAAGAGTCATGTTTTAGAAGCCTAAGTATGATACAGTACTTGTGAAATGCTGCCTGATTCTAAATAATTGATTTTATTTTGTTGCAATTTTAAAACCATTAGTGGACTTGTCAGACTTTTCAATCTTCTCCTAGAACAAGGAAGGACAGATTTTTCAAAAGACGCTGTTTTAATTTTTATTAGTTAAAAAAAAAAAATTGGTTATCTTCATATACTATATGAATCATGGAATCTAGAGGTAAGAAAGACTTACTACTTTATGTACTCCATTGCCTTGCCCCTGCAAAGTGGTTCTCTACCATAAACTTTTCTAGTGCTTTGGGCAATTTAGTTTTAAATATCTCTGCAAATAACAGGATTTTCACTGCTTCCCTAGGTAAGTTATTAAATGTTTTTTTTTTTTTCCCAAAAATTATTTCATTGTGTTTTACTTTATATTTAGCATACCTATATAGACAGGTAGATGGATACAGATATCTTTCAAAAGACAGCAATTTGTTATCTGATATTTTCTGGGCTAGGTAGGAAAAAATTTAAGTGTTTTCAAGTCCAGTGCTATATACACCCAAATAACTTAGCAAATGTTGAGGTTTTGCAATTACATTTTCATATATATTTTGTTGCCATAAGGGTCCCCCAAAGAGTGAGAAAGGATATACTATTGAAAAAAATCTCAAATACATCCTGACTTAAAAAAAAGTGTCTCCATGACTACTTATCACAGCCATTTAGTGTAATGTTAATTGCAATGACAGGTAAGCAAAATGAGATTTGTAAATTATATCTCTTTATTTTAAATTCATGACTTCATGTCTTTAATAACTGTCTTTAATAATTCTGGCTGCCAGGCACTGCAGATCCTTCCTTAAAGGCATTCCTTCTGAGCTAGCAATGTTATTGTTGAAACAAATTGCACAGGTCTTGTTCTTTTAATCTCTTGTAAAGATTAAAGATCAAGTAAAGAAAAACATTATAGAGGCATAAAAAGCTAGCATTCACTTTCATTTTGTTTCACCCTTTAATGAAACTGTAACTATTCCTGCTAGAACTGTTTTTGTAGCACATCAATTTGTCCATAAATATAATGATTTTTCACCTCTTTGGGACAACTTATGTGATAACAATGACTTACTGTGTAAGAGTGTACAACAAGGGGGTGATTAATAGGACTTTTGGAACAGAAGACAGCACAAGAAAATAAGCTTGCTAAAAGGGTTCATATCAAACTAAAGATAACATTCTAATTTAA
>WEIV01024332.1:5327-42676 GCA_013390005.1 Calyptomena viridis
TGTCTTAAGAGGTGCCAAAAGCTGGTCTATGTCTAGAAAATAGTTTGGGACCTTTTTCTGCGTTTTGCCTCCCTGACAGCATTAGAACAAACATATGAATTATAAAAAACAATATTCTCTTCTGATTAAAAATCACTTTAGATTGCCTCAAGTGGTTATTGATCTGGAAGGTTTTTGTCTCTGTTGAGGAAGGCATGGACTGATTTCTGCAATGGCTTAACAAACAGGGTAAGTGGACTTTGCAATAAGGATGCAGAATTCTCAAACTGAATCAAAACCTGTGGTTTGAGTTTGTTGTATTCGTAAGAGCTTATAACCAGTTCTTACAGCTTTAAGGTTAACATATAGTTTACTTAATATTCCAATGGCAGTACACTTGGTTTTATGGATTTATGTGCAAATACACAAACTCTCCTAACTGCATTATAATAATCAATTCATGCATTGAGCTTTTTAATCATAGGAACTAGTGATAATTACAAGCATTCTAAACCATATGCCAGCATAATCCTGTTGTAATTGTGGAGAGGAAAATCTTGGCTTTTGCAAACACTGTAGCAAAATGCCCAGTGCCCTCCCTAAGTCAGGGTTTCCCTTACTACAAAGCATTATTAGCAACAATCTGTTAATTGTTTACTGTCGATTAAGTGAGACTCTTTCATTTAGCAGGATACACAATAAGGTGCTTAGGTTAGACCCCTTCAGTGCTTTTGGAATACTCCTGGAGCACAGACCTGGAAAGTGTATGTCAGACACCACATTGTGTGAATGAGCTCGTAGTCTGGGAACAGGACAGACATTTTCTGCTTCTTTAATCTGACACTTGGAACGTGCTTTAAAGGGATAATGAAATAGAAAATGGGAGTTTATTGTGCACATGAGAAAAGAGAACTACAAATGTGCTGAATGGAAAAGGAGATTGTGGTGTAGGTAGAAGCCAGGCAATATCTCTGACTACTTCTGGCTACTCTTGCTTTTCCCTTTCTTCCCCATCTACTGAGAAACTGGACCATATCTCAGTATAGACCATCTCTTCTCTCCTTTGAAGCTGTTTTTCAAAGTAAAATATTTGTATGTCATAGACATAATTGTAGCTATACATTTAATGCACTTTTAACATCAAGTGATACTGTTAGCAGAGAGAAGAAGGAATAAAAAATCACAAATCACAAGGAGGCATCTCATGAGCAATTCTAGTATCCCTGTCGCAATGAATAATTTCAGCAATTGAACTGTTTACAGAAACATTACTTTTTAAGTAGATATTAGAAAATGACCACGGAAAATGAGTTGGAAGAGTCATCATCTTGACCACAGACCCCCCATACAGAATTAGTTTCAACTTTCTGAGGATTAAAAAAAAGGCTATGTGACTTAGTCATCCTACAAAAATTACTGGAGAAACTGGCTTTTAAATCCTGATATCACACACTGAACCATTAGTGAGAAATATATAAAACAAAGTAGTTCTGGGAATGCTTGCAGGCACTGTAATTCAACCCACACTCTTCATTCTCTCCATCTCTTTTATTCTTGCATTGCATTATATTAAACTGAATGGATAATTTAAGCAACAAAAAGGCAAAATAATTTTTCTGGACTAAGAAATGACATTGGTTTCATTAGGCTTGTTAAGGTTTATATCAAAATTCAGGTTTTTAGTATTAGTGTAATATAGAAAGGGTTACATGGATTAGAAAAGCTAACATAAAATCTCCAAAAGATTAAAATATTTGCTACTTGACAAAGGCATACATAATCAAGCTGGCATCTCTTTACTACAAATGCATGTTTGAAAGTTTAGATTTGTAAGGTTTTAAAGGATTAATTTTATTAAAATGTCTCAGGTTGCTAGAAATAGGCCTCATGGTAGACAAACAGTAAACAAGGTCACATACTTCCTACCTGTTGAATAAGGAAAAGTATGCCAAATTTCTTTGTCAAAAATCCCCTTTTATGCCTTTGTTCTAAATAAACCCAAGGCAACTCGTTGCCAGAGCCTCTCTGCTTTCTGTGTCCCCTCCCACCCCAGGCTTAAGATTCCATTTCTAGAAGTAACAGATAATTGGGGATCTTTTAAAATCAGGTATTGAGTTTTCTATTTTTAGCCATGTTAATAAGGATGAACTGAAATTCTTTCCAGAATTTCACCTCTTCAGCTTAAGAATGAGTAATCAAAATTTGTAATAATGCCTTGGTTTGTGTTTTATGTTAATGGCTGAAGTGCCTCAACAGCCTTGGGAAAGGAACAGCTTGCTAGTCTAATTGAAGCTGGCAATATTTCCACGTCTTATTTCAGCTGGTAAGTACTGTAGCAACCAAGGTCATGTAAGAAAATTTCAGCATATGGTAACAGCTGTGCCTGTGATTGCAATATTTTCTGCAGATGGTTTATTCATCATTAGATAACAGTCAAGATTATTGAGGGACTAATTGGATTTTCAAACAGTTAATCTTAGAGGATGGAAGAATTACAATAAAAAACTTTGGTGTAGCCTAGGGAGTCTCTATATTCAGCTCCTTGCCAACTCTCAAGTTTTCTTTAATGTAAGAAAATATTTCCTTTCTTTATTTGCTTTCTGCCAAACAATTTCATTGCTGGAGATACAGTCTCCCTCAGACCTTCTAAATACTAATGCCCTCCTTCTGCCATGTACAGTATCACCAATAAAAATCTGAATTTTGTTTATACCATTTAAATGCCTGGTATGCTGTACAGTTAGCACATCAGAGTCCTTACTTAGGACAGCTTTGGACATGTTTGCACAAGGTGAAGGAGATCAGATATAGCAAGTTAATGAATCAAGGTACATAGAGATCCATGCTTTGTCCTTTACTTTTAATCATCAACAAGACACTTTCTCCAAATCACAACACTAAACATGTTTGTGTCCAAAGAAACTAGAAAAAAAATCCAGAAAGTTGTGAGACTCATGCATATTGTGAGGATCCCAGAGCAGTTAGTACTGTTTACTCCAGTACTGTAATATGCCTTACTTGGGGATGGGGGGGGGTTATGATGGTATGAGAGGTCAGGCACAGAGGTAACAGAATTGTTTTTCTGATCAGGTGACCAAAAGTCCTTCCTGGAAGATGGCACAAAATAGGTATCTTGAACTGCTTTTCTGTTTTACCAAGTCAGAGCCATATGACTCTTCCACTGATTTTTAGAAGGAATGTTTGAAGACCAAAGTACTACACAGAAGTAGGTAACAGAATCCATTTCTTAGATGCTAATACTAGCATTTTGTCGAATAACAGCAGCACTACTAGGGTCAGGCTGTTAAGGGTTTTTGTAAAGATTTAGGCTACTCAGTAATATGTTTAACAATTCATCAATACTTAAATATTCAGTCTTGAAGTTTTTCAGCCCACGATAGTTCTTGGATATGGGGTGTTGGCTACAAAAACTCATGTACAACTCTTCAGCAATTAAAAAAACCAAAACACCATTTAATCTTGCTTGATTTCTACATTAAAATCTGCTCTTTTAATTCCTTTCTCTGGAAATATGTATTCTTTTGTTTCAGCTTAACCACAAAAAAGACTTAACTAAAAGAATACTGATGTCTTACATAATAGAATTTTTTTCTCTATCTGATCTTTATTCTTTCTAGGCTGATTTTGCAAGTTATTTAAGGACACCTTAAAGTTACAGTACTCTAAGGCATTGATACAGTGGCTACAGCTCCAATGTTATGCTTGGGATCTGTGTAATCTTAGCAAATACAAGGCATGGCTACTGTACCTCTTTTGAGTATGTTATGATCAGATGTCTTATTCAATCACATACAAAAAGTTTTACTCTTGTAATAACACTGAATAATGATTGTGCTGTGGTGAGTTTAAAGACATGATAAGCTGAGATACACTGTCAGAAGAAAAGGTGATATTACATCCTCCACCCCCCTTTTAATGACAGCAACACATTTCTGGGCTTTAAACTTATTGAGTCTCTCTTCTCCCATATGGAAAAGAGTGAGAGACATGCCAGTGATTGGAAAAAGATTGTATTAAGAGCAACAGTCTAAGAGGAGAAACACAAGAAATTAACAACAACTGGCAGGTGAAAAGTTTGAGATATATACCTGAAGAGCAAGTAAAGAATAAAGAGGTACAGGGACTTTATATATAACAAAACAATGAGTTTAACCAGGAGTATAATACTTATTCCATAATTGGAGACCATCAGAACAGCCTGACTAATTTGAACTCTCATCATATACAAGGAGAGTAGTTACCCCAGTGAGATGAATTGGTGAAAGTATAGCTGTTCTTAACCTAAACTACAGTTGTAGGAAGCCAGGTGAACAGCAGAGCAGGTCTGAACACAAAGATAACACCACACAAAGTTCTTCTCTCAAACAGAGTTCTATAGATTTTATGAATTAACTTCATTTGTCATTTGAAACATATTTTTAGGAATAATACATGAGGATGTGAAAGGAAATTCTTGGAACAAGGGATAGAATTAAGAACTGAAAGTTGTACTTCACAGTTACCTTAAGCAGATTATCGAAACCCAGTTTCTTAATTTACTGATCTTCTACAATGGGGATAATCTTTACCCACAGGGTTTTGTCAATTGAATTTGTGAAGTGCTTTGAGGGCTTCTCCATGAAAGTCCTATAATCTGGAATTACAAAGCTTGATTAAAAGGTTTTAGTGTGTCTAAGAAGCAGGTAAAACAAACATAAAAGCTGCTAAGTTATGATTTAAAATGTTTATGTCCACTCATTAATATTCTGAAGCAGTAATTGTAATGTGCTGGTGTACATGGATGTCTGTAAGACTTCCATAAAGTCATAACCAGTCCTAGCACTCAACCACACAGGAATTTCTGATTTTTTTAGTAAGTACATTAGAAAATACAGTGTACTCTACAGTGTATACCAAATATCTTTTCTGTTTAGTATCTCATTTCAATTATTCTTATACTACAGTATCATCATACTCAGCACTGTTGAATTTTAAATTATCTTGAAAGACACAAAAATCTAAGTGTCTTAAAGAATTCATGTTATTTACTTTGTAACATTTAAAACTTACAAAATAAGGTACTACCAGTGTAACAGTTTACTATTTTGTGTTCTCATTTACAATGTAGGTAATTCTCATTGACAATTCTTTGTATGTTATAAATATCAGTATATATAGCCATGTTGCTGAAAAGCCAAACTGATCCATGTTTTGCACAATTCCCTTCTTTGAGTCTTAATATAAACACACATTTTGATAAGTAAACAAGCTCTAATGTCTCTTTAACTAGATATATAACTTTTGTGCCAAGAATTATGGGGATATGAAGTCCATTGCAACATTAGGAATTTTGTTTCAGAGATTACTTGCTTCATTTACAAAAATAAAAACATATTCCTGTGTGTTCAGCTGACCTCATCTTCCGGCTTCTGAAGTTACGACTTTTTCTGCCCACCACCTCATGCAAGTACCAAGCATGACTGTGTTACTAAATCTTCTGAGTTATTCTGTCTTCCCAGAAGCTCAAGTCACTATGTGTCTACCTGGCCATATGCATGAAAGTCAGTTTCTGAAGCCTTGTAACCATGGATGTTGCTGGTAAGCCTGAGAAAATAAGCTCTTCCAGAGTGGAGGATGTAGTCACATGGATTCAGTATCTTACCCAGCAGCGAGTGTGAACCAACTTCTACTCCTCTGGTTGTGAAAGAGGATGAAAAGCTTCCCTTTTCTGGGTGTACATGCTCTAATCATACAGGTCTTATATATGGATAAGGTAAGGGAATTTTTTTTTATTTTTAGGAGGGTCTAGAATTGATGCAGGAACATGTTTTATCCTGTCTTTAAGAAGGGCAAGAAGGAGGTCGCAGGAAACTACAGGCTGGGCAGCCTCATCTCAGTCCTTAGGAAGTTGATGGAGCAGCTAATCCTGGAAATCACTTCCAGATGTGTGAATGACAAGCAAATTATCAGGAATACACACCTGGAGTACTGTGTCTAGTTCTGGGGTCCTCAGTACAAGAGAGACATGGACATACTGGAAAGAGTTCAAGAAAGGGCCAGAAAGATGATCAAAGGTTAGAGCTTCTCTAATATCAGGAAGGGTTGAGAAAGCTGGGATGGACTGTTCAGCCTGCAGGAGGTTTGAGGGAGAATCCTATCAATCTGTATAAAATGTGTGAAAGGATGATGCAAATAAGACAGTGCCAGGCTCCTTTCAGTGGTACCCAGTGATAGGATAAGAAGTAATGGGGTCAAGTAGAAGCACAGGGAGTTCCTCCTGAACATGAGGAAACACTTTTTTACTATGATGATGGCTAAGCACTAGTACAGATTGTTCAGGGAAGTTATGGATTCTCCCATCTTGGAGGTAATAAAAATCTGCCTGGACATGGTTTTAGGGGACCCTGCTTGAGCAGGTGCTTGGATAAGATGAGCTCAAGCTTCCTCCCAACCCCAGCCATTCTATGACCTGTGGTCTGTTATTTTAACACAGATTTTCTGGCACAGACAAGAATTTGTCTACAAGTTTTTGAAGAGCCCTAGAGATGGTGTGTGAAGCTCTAAATGTTTGTTCTTGATGGATATACTCAATTGTGTAGCTAAAAATTCCTCCAAATCAATAAAAACACAAGTAAGAATGTGCCTAAATTGCAGATGGGAGAAGAAGGAAAGAAACTTCACAAATAATGAGAACCCCTCATGCTAATGAGAGAAACACAGGTTTATCAAAGCTCAGCTGAGTATTTTGGTGTTCTTCAATAGCCTCTTCTACTGCTATTAAATCAGATTTTAAATGAACAAGGAATAGAAATCCCTCATAATACTCATTCTAAAATTAGAAACAAGGCTTCAGAACATGTTTCCACATCTAATACACAGCCAGAGTATTTCATTATAGCAATCACAAAGCATTTGAAGACAGATTGATTTAGGCCGGTGTTGAGCTGGTGGAGGGGACCATAGAATTTAGGAAATACTTATTTCTTATTCCTGTTATTAAAATTAGAAATCATTGGCATATTTTCAGGTCATGGACTAATTTGTGTCTTTGTTAGGTGTCTAAATGCTTAAAGTTGCAATGATACAAAAGCAGTAAGAGCGAGAGAAGAATCCAACCTTAAAAGGAGAGATGGACCAAAGATACACTATTGAAATCATTATCAAAACTTCTCAGAGCAAGTTGGAAAAGAAGAGACAAGAAAAACAATTTTCTGTCAAAGTGAGCTGAAATTTCAGTAAGACAGATGATTTTGTGAGAATAGCAGAAGTTGCTTGAAGAGGAATCGTTGAAGTTGCCTCAAAATATTAACGATTAAATATTTCTTTTATCCAAATTAGTATATTTTTCACTCCCTTCCCTGTTCCACTTCGATCTGCTTCACAATATTTAATTCCAATAAAGAGCTGTATTCCATTTTTCTCTTGGCCAATTCCCCTGTAAGGTCTGCAGCCCTGTTTACGTTTCTGTTGTATTAATCAGAAGTGCTTTGCTATAGCATCATGATCTCTGCTGAAGGGCAGTTTGGCCCTACTGTCCAGCTGTCTCTTTGTTCTTCATTTCAAGTTAGAGGGTATTTTTCTGTTTGAAATAGCCCAGCTTACTTCTGAACCATATGACAGAACATGGGAATTGCACAGCTGGTGCATGGCTGGAGACCTGTCCTGGGCAATCTGAGCACTGTGTCCCAGACCTTCAAGCCAACAAAATCGTTTGCAAAACACAGCTTGGAGTTTAAAGGAATCTAATTCTTTTTTCATGTCATCTTTTCCATTAAAGTCTGAAACAACTTCCAGAAGAGCAGGATTTCATACTCTTAGTCACTTCTAATTTGGATACATGTGTGCCTAGAAAAATAAGATAGGTTTTTGGGTGACTTTTCCCGTTTCAGTTCTAGAACATGTGCAGCTAACACAGCAGTGCAGTGTCAGTAGATGGGAACGTGATGAAACAGCCTCTTGGTCAGCCCATGCCGACGCATAAGATAGTCTATATTCACTGAGCCGCAGGACACCTCAGGTCCATGGCAATGCTCAGCTTTCTTTGTATTTCTGGTGTGTCAGTGTTTGGCCTCAGACAGGTCTATGTAATAGAAAGTCTCTGTTGCAGAGCAGGAGCTGTGAGCCCATCCTTTGCTGCAGCTATTCCCTTGGAATGAAAAGTTTTTTGAGGTTAAGAGTAGTAGTGCAAGGGAAAGTAGCAGCTACACCCATGACAGGAAAAGTCTGTGCACCAGTCCTGTATTTTCTGTGGTATCTCCATAGGAGGGAAGAATAATCTCCCACAGACCACCCCAAATCATCAAATCAATATAAGCTGTACTTGCCATGCCAAGAACCAGGCATCAAAGCTCAAGTGCTTACATATTCTATTAAGTGTTTTAATATTAGAGCAGGGAGACCAGAAAAACTGCAACCTTTTGGCTCCCTGAGGTCTCCTAAAGAAGGCCGCAAGGGACAAAACACTGTATTTTTTCTGTTCTTCTCTACAATATTAAACCACTTAATAGAATATGTAAGCTCTTGAGCTTTGATGCTTGGTTCTTGGCATGCCAGAGGCTTTGTTACATGTTTTTACAGTAATTGAAAGAAATATCCATCTGTAGCAATTTCATTTTTTAGCAAGCTGAACAGATTCTTGGGAGGTAGGAGCTGCAAACATATGAAACAGAATAAAATAGTTTCTATCAAGCTCAATTCTTTTAGTTCTGCTTTTGAGGAAACAATCACAGAGGAGTGTTGTAAAGGAGTCCTGGAATCAGAGCTGACATATTTGCAGTCTTGGTTCAAATAATGCTATGTGCAGCCAACCCTTGGGGTGCTTACAAACCTACCACACCATGTTAGGAGATAAGGCTGGGGTTATGCCACCAGACTCGTGGTGTAAGACAGCAGCTCTAATTATCCAGCTCACACTTGTTTCCTGAGTCACAGTCAACTGTTAACCAAATCTCATCCACCTTGTGGTTCGTCTTCCCACTTTCTTATCCTTCACTCTGTTATGGTTTGGTTTTTTGTGTTTTTGGGACAGTGATTTGTCTCCTGCCTTGTTTGCGTACAGTGTGTCACAGTAGGACCCTGATCTTAGTTCAGAAATACAGATGATAGTATGCTATAATTAAACAGCAATATTCAGAGAATAGCTATTCAAAAATAAGTTAAAAATGGAAAAATGGGATATGCTAAAAGCAGAGGTGAGCTGGTGTCTTGGAGGAGTAGGATAAAAGTAAAATGGAACGAAGAAAGAACTTAAAGAAATTTGTAAAGCCAGAACCTTATAGACATTTGGCAAGGTGCTGAACAGGGAAAATTTCTTTGAATAGTGGAGAATCAAGTTTCCACAGTGAGGTTTGTTATGGCCTTTGAGAACTCAGAATTTTTACAGCTTCAGCAGATGGACTTCACCCAGGTAATATGTTATTTTTTTGGAACCTAAGATGTGTGGTTAGCAGCACCCCCACCAACATCTTTCATTTCTGAAACTGGCACTGTTCTGGGGTTGGCAACCAATTGCCTATGATGTGTGCTCACAGCACTGTGACATCCTGATGCAGAAAATCTCACCACTTTGGAGTGCTCCATGAATACTACTTTCAATTTAAAGGTACGAAATTCCCCAAAAGTGAGGCTCATGCATGATCTTACCTTTCTGCTGAAAAGTAGCAGGGATTTGTTTGCTAGCATTTTCCCTATACTATTCTTATCTGAAATGTGTAGCTGCAGAGAAGAATTACAGTGAGATTTCTCTTTTCTCCCAGGTATTAGCACGAGCTCAGCTGTGCATTGAGCTGGGCTTTCCAGGTAGCTGAACACCTCAGGGCAAAGAGAGGTTCTGTAAGGCCAGTCTGTGAAATACATGAGATTTTAATTTACATTATGAACATCAAAAGCCTTTGACTTTAGAGGAGTCTCCAGAGAGCAGAACCAAAGCATCTTTGCTAAGCAGGAATGATCCCAGCAGTGAAATGTCAAGTCAGAGCATATTGTTCTGCACAGCTCCTCATACTTCATTTTTTATTGCTATTTTGAAATAATAGAATAAATAATAGAATAAAATGGTTTGAGTTGGAAGGGGCCTTAAAGATTGTGAGGTTTCAACCCTCCTACCATGGGCAGGGACATCTTGCACTACACCAGGTTTCTCAAAGTCCCATGCAACCTTGCCCTGAACACTTCCAGGGATGGGACATTCACAACTCCTCTGGGCAACCTGTTCCAGTGCCTCACCACCCTCATAGTGAAGAAAATGCTCCACATTCCATGGAGTTTACATCCAGCCTGCAGCAGTCAACGCTGTCAGAGCAATCACACCTCTGCTTATTCCTGCATTGCAAAGCAGGACCATGGCCACAACAACCAGAGCTTTAATACAAGGGTGTCTAAACCTTTTGTCCCTATAGTCTGTACCCCTGCAATGACAAAACAAAGAAATAACAGAGAAAAATATAACCTTTAATATGCAAAAGCTAGGGTTATAATGTCCCACTTTTAGACATACAGAAACCTAGTGGATCCAGAACAGTCTAAAGGCATTTATAAACCAAACTGCCTTTGATCGTTGTCTCTTTTGGTGAACAAACTTTTTTCCAGGCTTAGTTTCCATCCACTCCAAATCTAGAGTGCCCACTCCAGTGATTGTGTCTTTTCCTCCTCATGAAGGTCCTGCTGGTCTCTCCCACTGCCTTCTCAGCAGTCTGTTTGCAGGGCAAGTTCCCAGATACTTCCTGCAGCTATTCCTGCCTGCTTCCTCACCTTGCCCACTTGTCCCCTCCAGGGAAGGCACAACCTCTCCACTTTCACCTGAAGGTCCTGCTTGACCCACTGCATCTTTTCACAGGACAGAACACAAATGGAAAACAAGGAAATTAATCACTTCATGTCACCGTGGCTTATAGCAAAGTGTCAGCACTGACTAAAAAAGATTTGAGAATAGCTGTAAGTGTTATGGCAAAAAAGGAAAAAAAAGTGCAGTTTTTGATAAAATGGTGGAGGTCAGCAAACTGCAGCTAAAAATGGAGATAGCAATGAGATAAACACCGGCTGTTTTTTAAATCCTTCTGAAGCAAGTGTATGAGGTGAATTTCAGGTATTTAAGAGGACATGTGCAATGTTCTGGGAAAACACATTGCCATAAAGGAATATTAGAAGAAGGAGGAATATATGGTTTTTGCCTGACCAGGATAAATAATTATTAATGTTTGCAATGGATGCCAGATATCAGGCACCAGAACAGTGCAATGGTTTGGCCTTAAAAATCCTCTAGACACCAAACTTTTTCACATAGAAAGATGTAAAAGGTCCAGTTTCTGTGTTTTGCATTAGTAGGGGGGAAGTGAATAGAAAAAGCTGACAGCTGCCAGATGGCACAAATAGCTCCACATTACCAAGTACATTTCTCCTCTAAGTTTATGACAGAAGATTTGCAGTTTTGCAAGAGCTCAGCCTTCAGAAATTTCACCTAGCATTTCTTATTGTGCAAATCAGGGTGACTGAACAAGGTTTCCGTACTCCTCTGGAATACTCTTTGTCTTTGAAGTCTCTGGCCAACAGCTTCAGTCCCTTGCTTCAGTGAATTCTGAATGACACATTATTACTCTTCAGTCCCCTCACACAGCTCCTGCAACCTTTCTTATAGCATCTCTTCAGAGTTTTGAAGCTGCTTAGGGTTTATCTTGGTGTCTGTTTCTCCACCTGTCCTTCACTGACTACTTTGGATTCCTGAAATCACCTATGACAGCCCTGGCAAGAAAATTCTGAACTGCAGATTCTGAGGAATGGGTAGGGTCACAGAAAAGGACACAGGGGTTTTTTTAATTTTGCTATCAGTTCATGGGACTTCTACTCTCAGGCAGATTCCAGAGACAAATTGGAATATTTAAACTGGAACACCGACCAGGTTACACTGAGCTGGTCTTAAACAAAGGATGTGAGAGTCGAGGGTGAAGAGTTTTATAAGCAGCTATGAGTGCAGATCCATAAATGTAAAGGGGGAAGGTAGTTTATCTGTAAGCATCCTCCTTTCTGGAGGTTTCTGCATGTAATTCTGCTCATCTGACTGGCTAGAGGGCAAAAACATATTGCTGTAATTCAGACTTCTTTTCCCGTGGAACAGAAGTAAATACATGCTGGTTCACAGTAAGATGGAAAAAGAAAACTTCTCTTCATATATAAAATCAGTATGTGTACTCTTCAAATAAAGTCTGTAGTCTGGACAGTTGTAAAAGATCCCCTTTTTGCTCTTGCTAAGATTGTCCCACTTGTTTACCAGGTACGTACAGATGGGAAAAGAGGCTCAGCTCTGAGTTGGTTTAGAAGTTTCAGCAACACAGACAGGAAAATCTGTTCTGTGTCATCAGTGTTAGGCACTGAATTTCTGTGTCTGCAATAATTGCCAAAAGAGTTCTCACCCCAGCTTTGTTGTGATTCTGATGTTCTCTAAATGTCAGTGAAATCAGATAACCGCCCCTTCGCTAAATAATGTCTGTCCTCTCCCTCTGTCCAGGGGATGAACAAATTGCCAGGGACTTTTAAATAGAATGAGAAATGGGGAGCACTGAAACAGCCACATGTACTTCAAATTCTTCTTATGAGAGTGGTTGTCATTAGCACAGATTATTTTTGTTCATTGCATATGTACATTTTCTAAATAAAATTCCCAGTACTACTGCCCCTTTCTCAAAAACCATCTAGCCCAAAGTTATAGCAAAAGAAAATTTTCAACTCTTTAGAAGGCAAATTAAATCATTTTGTGGGAACACAGCCAATCAAAGACTTACTGCAAGTGAAAAAAATGACATAACTACCACTTTATTTGGATCAATGACACCTGTTTGCCGGTAGACTCAGTGCAACTGTTATGTGTGCAGATGTACACACAGATGATGCTATTATTTATAGAAGGGTGCACAGCCCATTAGAAACCATCTTCTAAAAAAGCTGTCTTTAAAATCTCTGAAGGTGCTTTTCAGGAGCTTCCAGATGCTTGGACAGTCAGCCAAATCTCTGGTCCACAAGAACAGGATGGAGATCTAAAAAAATCAGGTTGTATTTTTAATTTTCTTCTGCAATATCTCTTGTGCTTGGCACCAAAAGAAAACATAATAATTCAAGAGAACCAAAATCTCTCTGAGTTCAAAGGAAAGTTTCAGTTCAGTTTGTGGATGTCCAAACTGGCATCCTCTCCCCAGAGGTGGTAAATGCAACTGGTGTCTCTCATGATCTTTTCAATAAATAACACTAGCACAAAGGTTTGTAAGACAGGATTCAAAGAAAATCAAGGTATTTAATATTCTACTCTCATTTGAATGAGTGCAGTATCGTTACTGACTTTCCTTTCTTGTTAGCGTTGTTAAAAACTTTATCTATTAGTAAAACAAATTTTTTTTGTGTGTGTAATTTTACAGATTTATTCCAGAAGAGACAAAACATTATCAGGGCTTGATCATGTATAAGGAACTGAAATGAATGTATGGACTAAAGAAGGGTGCAGAACTGAGTTCTGCCTGTGCAGTGTTCATGTGAATATCCAGACATGCTGAACTATTTCTACTGTATTTTCATCCATTTACTATTCAGAACGATGGCATGTTTTCATACAGATGCTGTACCTGAGTTCACCTACCCTTTTGTTCCCTCAAAGACCTTCTACAAAGTTGTTTAGCAATGGAGAGTCCTTTTTCTTCAGGAGTGCTCTGTTCCATCAACATTTACTGCTTCCATACAGTGAGAAATACAATTTCCTCCCAGCTTGCACAATTTAAGTCTTATCACATAAGTAAAGGCAGTCTACTGGCAGTCAAAACAGACATGACTTACTTTGCATTTATTATGGTACCAGTACCTGTGAAAAGAAACTTCACAGATTTTCAGATTCAATTACTACTTGCTTAGTTTACTTTAAATTATAAAGTTGTGGAAAAAGAGAAGAGTGTAACTAAATGTGAACGTGAGAAAGAACTTGAGTTTTTTCACTGGCCTTCTCCCTTAGATTCAGTAGGGCAGTTTTAAGAACGGAATTTTTAAGGAGGCCAAATGACCTAGGTCAGCTGTCTGGGTAACCTGCAGTACCTGGAAGAGTGGAGGAGCACACTCTGACAGCACAGGCTGTGGAAGCAGAAATAGCACAGCTCCATCAAAGTATCGCTGTCCTGACCCAAAAACCCAGCTAGGAAATGAGTTCACAGCCTCAGGGGCAGTGCTGAGCTGACACAGCTACCCTGCTCTCCTCCTCCACACTCTCCTGAGCATGTAGCTTAACACTCAGCCAGCACTACATAGTGGATTTTATTTTATTTATTTTAATTTCTGTACTCTGAGTCTCCAGAGCTTCAGTGCTACGTAGGATTTAACACATCCATCAAGGCACTAGAACAAAGGTCCATGCCCAGAAAAGTAATGAACACATACTGTCATAACATGACAGTTCAAGTCACCTCCCTGCCCCTGTGAAACCTTCTGTTTCTTCAGTCTCCTCAGCACATATGGTTTACCAGCTCAAACTCACTCTTGCACTATTAAATAGGTATCATCAACTAACCTTTGACTATTTTATGCTAACAGAGTCTATATCCCTGCTGGAAAACATAACACCATTTCATTTGGTCTAGTACCCTTGAATACGCCTTAATATTACTTCTCTGCAAGCAATACCACTGGTTGTTGTGCAGTGTGCTTTATCATCTGACCACAGACACAAGACTAGTACACAAAAGAGAGAAACAGGAACTAAACTTCTGAAATTTCTTTAAAAATCTTCATTATGGAATAAATTTCTTCAAGAAGCACTGAGTAGAGGAGCAGCTTTAAGATAGCCGACAGAGAGTGATCAAGATTGGCTTTTTTCCATGGAGAACAGTTAGTAGTTGCCTTACAACTGCTGTATCATTCATGGGGCAAACTAAACCCATGGAAAAGATCTGTTCCAGGGCTGAGGACCAAGAAGTCAAGGGGTCTGATGGCAGAAATTAGAGCCAGAAGTCAGGGCCCTGGCAAGGCATCTTTTCTTTAATTTTGAAGAGAATAAAAATAAGTACCTCTCACAGGACTTCCAAAAGAATGAGGTGACATTTTTTAATTAAAACATATATTCTAAAAGTATTTCAGTGTTATTGATTAAAGAAGGAACTTGGATCAGAATTCAGAATGAGAATCAAAACCAGTGCACACTTAGAGTGTAGTTTATGTAAGTCTGTCTTCTGCCTAGACTGAATGTGTTTCTAATTGGTACAAATGAAAATAGTATTATATTAGTGTTTTTCATAGGAAGAAAGAGTTCAAAACCTAAACCTGTGCTACCATCCAGCCTTTGTGGTGATTTTGATCAAGTATTCTAAAATACTTGTGCCTGAGAAAAACTTCCAGCCCTCTTCCATGACTGTCCAGTCTCAGCAACTTAGTTGTTCTGGAATCATAGACTGGTTTGCTATGGGCAGGGACACCTCCCACTAGACCAGGTTGTTCAAGGCTCCATCCCATCAGACCAACGCTTCCAGGGATGGGAAGCCTACAACTTCTCTGGGCAACCTGTTCCAGTGCCTCACCACCCTCACAGTAAAGAATTTCTTCCTTTTATCTAATCTAAATGTCCTCTCTTTCAGTTCGAACCCATTACTCCTTGGTCTATTACTACAGTTCCTGATCAAGAGTCCTACTCCAGCTTGCTTCCCTGTAGGCCCAAAAAGGATCAAAGAGGCAAACACAGCAATACCAACCTTTTAGTAACGCTGCTTCAAAGAAAACTTGGTACTTTTTTCTTTTCTTTTTTTTTTTTTTTTACAAGCAGTTCAGTTACACTTTTTAGCATGTATGAAAGAGAGTAATTCACAACTTCTTTTTTGTTCCCTCATGTCAAGATGCTATCTCACAAGTAGAAATTGACTCTGCAAAGTGTACTTCTTGAAAAAAACCTGATCATTTGGATAGAATGAAAGATCTGCTGGAGCCTTTTTGAGCCACACCAACAGTGGTGTGTCTAGGCAAAACAAGTTTGCCATATGGATGATGCATGTCACTTTGTGAAGGACCAAACTTACATATCCCAGCAACCATATGATATTCTCACTGAACTTTGAAAAGAATGCATTCAGTCAAATAAGAATGCAACCCTAGGGCCCTCTGTGGCGCTCCAGTTTCAGTTCTAATTTCAGAATGGAGCTTTATCCTCAAATCTTTATTCAAACATACATGCACATGCAAAAATTGAATCAAACTGCAAATGTATTTTCTTCCCACTTGCCCTTTTCATGAGCAAGGATGTCAGGCAGGCTTCGAATAAACTACAAAGATTTTTAGTCTAAAATTCATAAAATACCCATTTCTGCCACTGGAAGGAATTCAGAGTAAGGATCTGAGGCTCATCACAATTCAGGCTCAGAGAGCCACATGCTCCTGCAGGATAACAGGTCACCACAGTCAGCTGCATCCTGTAATCATGTGCAACTGTCAGCTCACAACAAACACAAGGCATCCTGAGTTCACTGAAAGACAAAACAACTCCAATTACTTTTTTATTTGCTGCAGGATGGGTAACTTCATGCAGCCTGTAACCAGGGCAGTTAAGGAAGAATAACTTGTTATTGTGAGAGAATATGTTTCAGCCAGAAGCTCTAAGATGTTGTGAGGGTTGATCTCTGACCTGTAGGAGATGTACTTCTAGTTTTAAATGGCTTGATATTTACATAGAATGGTTGTTTCAAATAAACCTGGCACTTGCTTCCCTCACACTTGTTGCATTAATAACTAGAAATTCATGACAGCCCAATAAAACTCATGTCAAAAGGACATCAAGTCTGTATGAGCAGCCCTCAGAATAATGTTGTTATGCTTCAACATGACTGTCAGGTTATTATTTTTAAATAACAAGTAGAAGAGACAATCTCTTCTCATTCTTGGAAACCAGGCTCTTTTTTTGCTGAGACTTAAAACAACATTAGTCTGAGCCAGATACTAAGCATGGGAAACCTGAATGTCGATGATTTGTATCAGGCATTGCTATTGCAGCCCCAGCACAGGCTCATAGAAAGAGAATTGTCAGACAAGTTTCAGTACAGGCAGGATTTATACTGTAAGTGCTGAGACAATATAAATAGTAATGAATAAGGCTTGCTACATGACTGGAGAGAAATACCATGGTGTGTTGTGGGTGCATTGAGTTGTGTTATTTGTTTCGTTGGGTTTTTTTTTGCAAGGGGATAGATTTGTGCACTGAATACACATTCTTAATACATGTTTTCAAAACCTGGAGTTTGTACTTATCCCGTAACTATAATTCTACTTCCCCAAACATGAAGACAGATATGCACACAGTAATCACAACCAGAGCTCTCACAAATGTGTAGGGAGCAGATAACACCACTCTATTTGCAGTTTCTATGTATGATATGGCAAGTGCACCATCTAGTCATAGCATTGCTCACTACCACAGACATGGCCTGCTGAAGCACCTTGCAAATATTCAACCACACACTTTCTATGTTCAAACTACTCCTTTTTTATTTATTTTTTTAAATACACAATCACTTGGATTCACTGTACCTTTAGGGCAAATGTATTTCTGTAAGAAAAATATAAATATTGATTGGCAGAGGCTTGTGGGCAGACATAGCTGGAACTTCTTCTGTGGAAACTCACTCATTTGCCAACTCAGCACTGCCCAAAAGAGACAGAACATATGTAAGTGTGTATTACGTGAATACTTCTGAAGTCCTATTTAGGCTGATAGTTTAATGCTCCAACATTTGTACCACAGGCTTTAGAAACATTTTGTCTCCTCTACATCAAGTTCTTCCAAAGACTGAAGAGAAGAAAAAACTGCAAGGAGTCCTTTTAAGCCATAATTGTTTTTTTGAAAGACTTACATCACGGTCCTACCCAATGGAAAAACACTATTTTTGCCTAGCTGTAGGTATCATCAGGATACAAACAGCTCTTCAACACCTCAAGCATTTAGGATAGTCTTTGCTGAATATCATCAATCCCATTTCAGCCTCCTCCCTTCCTACCTCTCTTTAAATTGTGAGATAGATGGTAAACACTCATTCATAACAGGATGGCCAATTCCTCATCATCTCTCAGTCGTCACACATACCCTGCTGCCTGTAAGCAATTGGATAGAGTATCACAAATCTAACCAGCACATCTCAGGGGGAACAGAAGAAAAGAAAAATGCCTAAATTCCCTGCTTCTCCTAGCTATGCCACCTACTTAGATTTCCTCCCCTGCCTCAAGCTAGTTGTGCCTGCTAAAATGACAAGGACTCTGAGGTTCATTGTTTCCAGGTTAACTGGGTGGCCTCCATTCCTCTTCTGTCTTGGGACTCTGTGGAGACCATCCCACTGTTTTACTTCACATCCTCAAAGCAAATGCTTTGACTTACCATTCCATTGTCTCTTTAAACTACGCTATTTCTCCGTTTTTTTCTCATTTTTTGTATGCCTCTGCTAAGTAGAACATGAAGCCCTCTACTGAAGTTGTTAGTGGATTATGACTGCATTGATTTGGGTATGATCTTCCATTGCTAAATGGTCTACCATCACTTTATTTGTTCGCTTTTATTCATGTCAATGTAGTTAGTTTCAAAGACAGATGGATTGGAATCACTAATACAGTGTTAAACAAGCCCCTTTACCACCAAACTAATATACTTCTGAAAATGGTATCAGTGGACATGATGATCCTAGATCTACCTACTTAGGAATTGGAAGGAAATACTGGAAAGCCATTTACATGTCACAATTTTGTAACTTGGCCAACAGAGCTAACAACCTCTAACCTTTCTTATTAGATTCTCTGGAGAGGAAAGTCTTGAGGCTGGGGGATGGACTGAATTTTTTGCACCCTTTTTCACTCATCAGTAATTTTTTTTTTATGAAGATCATGACCGTAGGATAAAAAAAATGAAAGTCTCCAGCCAAGATCAATGCAGAATCTGTGCAGTAATGAGCAAAATATCAAAAGGACTGATATTCAAAAGGAAGACAACACCCCAAGGTAATGGCAGAAGTTTCATTGAAACTATTGGACAATTCCAGCTCTCTGAAGGGGAAAACAGGACTGGGCCTGCAGGCAGCTGTGCAGAGCAAACCTGATAAAGCTGCAGCTTCTCCCTCTTAGCTCCCTCAACCTCACACGTGCTCTATAAAGTGCAAAACTAAGATCTCCCCTGCTGAGCTAATCTCTTAGAGTAAAACAGCCCTGCAGTTGTCTGAAGAAAAACTCCTTCAGATAGAGCTCCACATAAGACTTGGTCCCTTTATGGCTCTTTCCCAACAGTAAGTTCACACGTGATTCCTTATGCTTTTATCTCTAGCTTCCAGGCAATCTTTGTTCTCTCTCAGCAAGGAAGCATCACTAACTCTGTCTTGGGCTCAAAACTACAGGGACTGCTTCAACACTCTCTGAAAACAAGCTGCCTCTCATATCTCTCAGCAATCCAGGCTCCCAGACACCAGATCAGTCAGATATCCTTAGTCCTCCAAGTCCCATTAGTTATGAAGAAAACCATGCACAGGTGAGGCTTGAATCCCTTCAAAGCTACACTTGCCCATGATAAGATGCAGGACTCTTGAAATACTTTAAACACTAGAGGGTAGAATGGAATAAATCCAATCAACTCCACATTTATTTAGCCTCTTGAAATATTAACTATTTCTTGCTGGAAACATTGTAGATGCACGATTTCCACCAAGTTGAGAGATGCTTGTGTGTGCTCTGGAGATCCGAGTGAAGTTCTCTCCTTGAATTTGGTACAAAAAAGATTTTTAAAAATTAGAACATGTGTTTTTCCTTTTCCAATTTGGACACCTTTGAAAGTCAGTAAGACAGAGACAGGCAAATAAAAATTTCACCACACAGTGTGAGAGCATGAGAATGAATATGAGATCATTGACAAAGCTGCTGTGCATGCCTTTTGACTTAAAAAACACACAAGTAAAATGGGAGAGGCTGGGAGTATACTAGTGTATAAAAATATTTTCACTTACTTGAATTTATATAAAATATTTCTAGGTTTTCCTTTCATTATTCTTAATTTTCTCTCAGTCACTGTTCATTTAAGCTATCATGTAGTTTTGTTTCTAAATCATAGAATCCTAGAAAGGTATAGGTTGGAAGGGACCTTAAATATCATATAATTCTACCTCCCCCACGATGGGCAGGGACATAACTAGACCAGGTTGATCAAAGCCGCTCTGTTCCTACAATCGAACACTTTAAAAGTCCACACTGTCTGCGTTTGGTCTATCACAAGCCATCTGCAAGTTAGAAGAATTGCTAAATTCTATTCCCAGTTTAATTCCAAATGAGAACAGTAATTCTGTTGGGGAAACACTGCTGTCTTTCTCTGCAGATGTGGTTTTGCTGCAGCTCACCATGTCAGCAGTGGTTACCTACAGGCAAAGAACTACTGGCATGTTCTCCTTCTCTCTTTTTGCCATTTTCCCATAACCAATCACTGAGAACGCGTTACAAACTTTGCGATGTAAAATGCGAAGGGAACAGTTTGAAGAGTTTAAAACGGTTCTATGTTCAAATGCTGCCATCAAGCGGATACACAAAGTAAAAGGCACCAATTAATAGCAAGGACATCGTTTTGAAAGAGGAGGAAAGTTGGTGGAGAGAGGAAGAATAAAACAGTATTTTTACTCCAAGCTTCATGGGGCAAAACACTATAACATTTTTTTTGGTCTAATAAAAACTCCTCTTTAAGCCTGGCTTAGTCCCTCTTCCTTATAATAGATCACCTTCATATTTTAGCATCCTTAAAGTTGCTCATTCTTGCCTTTGAGAGACCATGAAAATATAAGAATGTTGCTCTGTGCCTGTAAAATTTGTCTGGATTGCAATAGATAAGGACTACACTCTTAATTTTTTTTTCTGTTCCTACAAACTTCTCCGAGACTCTCACTTAGATATGAGCTTCAGCACAGGTTCTCCACCTTGAGGATCATTTTGAGTTTTAGAGCTAATAAACAAAATTAATTAATTCATTGGTTCTTTCAAATCCCAGAGCAACAGTCAATTTGTATTTGAGACTGAAGTGTTCCCTTTTACACGAAGTCCTTTTCCCCCCCTTACAAAGTTTTAAAAGAACCATATCTTAATTTCCTTGAAGAAAATTAAGAGAAGCTTCAAAATAATACCTGATGTCATAAGAGCAAATTGCAATACCCTAGTACATTTTCTGGGTTGACCTTATTTAATGGCCACAGAGATGAAACAAAACTGGCCCATGGACCTCAAGTGCTGACTCCAATATGGGTTGAGCAACTACAAAAGTCTTCTCTCAAGACATTTGTTTCACCTAAGCCAGGCAGAACTGGATATTTTCCTTAGTGTGATGTCCAGGAATGCAAGATTTGTCCATGGCTCATTCACAAAAAATGCATAGTAAATGAGACATGTTTTGGAAAATTCACACTGTATATATAGTACACGTGCAATGATTTAATGTTCTCTGGATCCATATGCAAGTACTTCTGCCAGGAAAATCCTGTATTTAAAAAAAAAAAAAAAGGAGTTCTATATCTGTAGCAAATTGTTTTGCCCTTAAGGCTATGACTGTAAATAAATTTGCCAAGGCAAATTTGAGAACTTGGAGAGGGAATGACATAGTTGTGAAAAGTGTTGTACTTGGGCAGTGCAACCTGGGCTTTTGTCTTCAGGGATGGTTTATACTTATTCCTGCAGCCAGGTTCTTAACACAGCTTCATCCTCAAAGACTGGAGGTCTGTTTTAAATAGAAACACCATGTTCCACCTGGATCTAAATATTTATTTGAAAACAGAATTCAGGTTATGAACCCCAAAGAGAACACTAGCTGGGCTATTGTGGATATATCATGAGCAGATGGTTTAGCACTTACAAACAGACTCCTTGTTTAACAAAAGCAATGCATACATTACTGGTTTATGGACTGATGTCAAGAATGGCAGTAAAAAGAAAAGCCATGTAGGTATTATCTCCTCACATATCCTTGGTCCAAAATTTGGTGATTATTGCTTCATATGTTCTACTTTTACAGCAGAGAGACTCTCTCCCTCACCACGGCTATGTAATCCCCCATCCCCCCAAAACAACCAAACCAACAACCCCCCCAAAAAACCCCACCCTACCCAAGCAAACCCAAAACAAACAAATAAAAACCCCAGAAACACATCCTGTCTCTAAAAACCAGCTGCTGGCAGAATATTAACATAAAATTGATGGGCTATCAATGCTCTATCTTCTCTTTGCTTTTATGTCAGTGTTTATGCACAATGCTTATTTTAAACTTTTTGCATTGGAGACTTGTTGCAGGCTATTGACCCGAATACTGTAACTTAAATCTTTTTTATCATCCCAGTTCTCTGTGACTGATGTGGTGATAAATTGTAGCCCTGTCCTACAGGCCACACTTCTCCTGAGCATAAGTCCTGCTCTCACTGGCTGTGACCTTATTCCCCTTGGCTGGACAAGAAGAACCTGGCCCTCGGGTCATTGGACAATTAATATAAACAATATAGTCTGATATATATTTCTGTAACTGCGCAAGAAGAAGCAGGCAGACATCTTCTGACTTCTGAGAGAACAGACATGTTGCAGCAGACCCTCTGCCTGGCCAGAGAGATCTGACCAGAGAGATCCTTGTGTCCAGAGCTTTCCAGGCAGTTTGCCTGGGAAGATGTGGATGCAGAGTCTGCTAGGTAGGTATTAGAGCCTTTGCTGATGCTTAGATGCTTAAGCTTTCTCTGCATAGAAATTAGCACTCTTATAGATAAATAAAGCCTCTGATAAAACTTCTTGGAGTCAACCTTCACGTCATTATGCCTCACGAACAACACCGAGAAAATCCGTAATAAATCTTCAGAGCTGTTCACTACACAAACAGCACAGAGATGAGAAACAAACATACATATGTGCAATTCTTTTCTGAAACAGAGAAGCTAAAGACGACTATTATTTTTTCCAGATTTTCACGTTTAGGGTAGTATTTTTTCCCTTTGGAGAGTGCAGCAGAACAATAGCAGCCTTCTATACTGTTCACTGACACTACCAATGGTAGGAGGGATACTGGAAGTTGAAATCTATTTTTCCATGCTGAGCAAACGACCTTTTCTTCCAAAATGCTTTCCCGTCTACATACGAAGAAATACAGTTCGATGGAGGAGCTGCCAACTAGGTCACCTTGGCCAAAAAAAATGGTAACAGTTTATAAATATGAATTATAATTACCTAAATTTTGTATGTTTAAAATCCAAAGCTTTGTTACTTAAAGCCTTGCTCTGGCCTGAAAAAGACAAAGCTGTAAGAGCTGAGGGAGCCTCTGCTCAAAGGGAGGGTAAAGGTCTACAGCAGACTCAGGAGTTTAACCACTGATTCCTAGCAGATACCTAAAATTGTAACTGGTTTTGAATCAAAGCTGCAAGCTACCCAATGTAGTTATTCATCTTTCTAATTATCTCCAAATTGAGCCCAATATATTTCTAATCACAGAACAGATTACGTTAAAATGCACAATACTGAATTATATGTTTAAAGTATATTGTTTTAAAAAAAGTATGTCAACTCTTGGGACTCATGTTTCATTCAACTTGAAATTCAACTCTGATTACACGGTTTTACATCCATCTGGGTTTCTAAGTCACCTTCAAACTTCAAAAAGCTGCTGGGTTTGAAGAATATTTGTCTTCCCAACAAGAATTTTGAGAGGGAGCATCTGCTTCCTCTAAAATTTTCACTGTTATCTAGAAGTCAACTTTCCACAGTAGTATGTGAACACTCTTAGCACTACATTGATATGCGCAAGTATTATCAGCAATACAGCAAACTTGCTATATATGCATAGTAATTAAGAGACATGTTAACAGAAAAAAAATCCTACTGTAATACCCTGTATGTGCTTTGAAGCTTTTTTTTTAATTGAGCAGCTGTTAGTGGATTTGGGAATAGCAAAGTCATGAGAGAGCTTAGAAGAAGATGCTAATAGGTCCTATCTAGGGTGGCTGGGGAAATAAAGTGTTACTTAACAGCAATGAAGGACACCTTTAGGCACTGCAGTTAGAAGTGATTTGGTTTTCTTCATGGTTTTGACAGTTCCAGACACAGCAAGTAAGAAAACAGGTTCAGAATTCATCCATGGGCTCCAGTCAGGAGTAAAAGGAGACAGGACCAGAGACAGGGCTGGAGCACACGAAGGGTCCACCCAGGAGATGGGCTACCTCCAGTAGGTAGTCCGAAGTCCACCAGCAGACAGAGATGGAGCACTCCTATAGCATAACACAGAGCAGAACCAACTGGGCTGACCTTAAATGGACCCGTGGGCAGGAGGTGGGCAAGATCCCCAGGTGAGGCTCCTCAGAGAGGTTAAGAGATTTATCAATGCTCTCAGGCCCCTGACAATTTTGTGGCTTTCATGACCTTTTGACTGTTTGCCAGTGCTGCTTTTGATTTGAAAACCTCATCCTCCCCTTGAAATATGACAGAAAAAGCAGAAGTGAAGAATTAAAAGCAGATGTCCTATTTTAGGTGACACATGATATCTTTTTATTTCTCCCCATGACACAGGCATGAAGGATATTTCTCTCAGCAGAGTTCTTTAATGAGTATTTATAGAAAAGTCAGAATCAGATCCTTTAAAACTCTACTAGGTCTCTAAAAAGAAAGTGTGACCAAGACACTGAACACCTTTTTAACATTTAAAAATAGATAAATAGAACAATTTATAGATGCAGCATTTCAAGCAAGAGACCTTTAACCTGAAATTAATATCCCAAAGACTTCTAAGATTCTATAGAAGGAGTAATGTTTCTTACAAGCATGTAAAAATAGCAAAACTGACTGAATAGGTGAGACATGAGTGTGAATTTGCTCCTGTTGGTCACAACCTCTTAAGTCTTGATCACATATAGCAGAAGAATTAAGCAGGGACACTTGATGTGGACTTTGCTACAGTACGGCTCTTAGAAATGAATAAATAAACCAGTATAGCCCTTACCTGCTATTTATTGGGAAGAAAACCAAAAAAGGCATCACTGAGTAATTTACAACTACCGTATTTGCCAAATAAACCATGCACAAGACAAGAAAACTTCAATACAACTCCAGTGGTAAATTATTTTTTATTTTACAAAAAATAGCTGCCTTGAAAAGAAATTCAATTAACATTCCTCACTCTTTAATCCTTTTTATTTTTCTTGTTTTTACCTTTTATTTTAGGGAATGAAAAAATCCTTAGCAAGACAGATACATTTCTTCATTATCACTCAGCACGATTTACAGCAAATATACCCACAAATATTGAGGCCAACCACAGGCAATAGATTTTACATATTGCTATGAAAAGTTGCGAGTTGGTTCTTGGCTTTCAAGGGCCTAGATGGCAGTGTAGTTCTTAGTGTAATTAGTCAATTTGATCTTCTCTGGGAAGATAATATTAACTGAGAGGTTTTCTCCATTGTTAGACTTCAGAAAAAAGTTCTTTTTCTTGCGCAGGAGATGATTATATTTGGCATTAGCAAGCCACATTTCGCATTTTGAAAAAAAAACAATTCCCGTTGTACCCAAGACAACAAGACACGTGAGTAAGCCCAGAACAACAAAACATATCACCTGGTTTCTACTCAGAAAAGGATCTGCATTTTGGATTGTTTCTTTCACTGTTATTTTCAGGATTTCTTGTTGTTGATGCATTGATCTATGACGAGCTTTTGAGGGTGGCTTGTAATTCTGCTTATGCTTTGTCTCCACATTCACTCCAGAAAAAGTTGTGTTTTTGCTGGGATATTTGCAGGTGACACCACCAAATTCTGGTTTACAGATGCATTCAAACCCTTCCTGTGGATGTTCACTGCAAGTCCCTCCATTCTCACATGGGCCACTTGCACAGAATATAACATGGCTGCTGCAGAGCTTTCCTGTATAGCCATGGGGACAGAAACAGCTGAAACCCACACCAATATCTGTACATGTTCCTCCATTTTCACAAGGGTTGGATTCGCAATCATCTCTATCAATTTCACAGAAGTTGCCAGCAAAACCAGAAGGGCAGAGACAGGAAGCATGGGCTGCAAAACCATTGTCATCAATGCATGTTCCTCCATTCTGGCAGGGAGAGCTAGAATAGATAACCAACAAATAGTCAAAATTGAAGTCCAATGAAACATTTTAAACAACAAAAGGAGCTGGTTTACTTCAGAAGATCCAATTCCAAATGCAAATCCACTGAAGTCAATGAAGTTGGATCAAGAATGAGTCTGTTCAACAGCTTAGTCAATACAGATTATAAAATCTTCTGCTGACCCTGTAGGTAGGATTAGTACACTAGTATAAAAATTCAGTCTGAAGAGCTTTGAAGGGATTTTAAATTACTTCAAACATTTATTTAAATTAAGCTTCCCACTGTTTTCCTATGCTTGGAGCTATTTATCTGAGCAAATATTCAGACAAGACAGAAGAAAGACACAAGCACCATAGCTGCTTCTTTTCTGATTATTCAGAAGATGATCTACACATTGTGTTGTCAGTGCAAAACACTCTGCCATAGCAACTAGATGGAAAGCTGATTTTTTTTATTCTGCTTCTCTGCTGTTCCATAACACAAACTATTTAGAAGCAAACAGAAATTCTCCTACAAACTGCTGTTCAGCCAAAAACGTTGATAGGTATAAATAACAATAAAAAATATAAAGAGATAATTTCAGCCTTGGCAAAGACAGCTGTAACTTGAGGGCAGAACCATAGGAAACAAAGTATTTCTGCAAACTCTTTAAGTACTTAACGACTAATAGCCTGTTAGTATGTTTTAAATGACATAAATTAACTGAGAGATCTTTTTTACCTTTACAAAGCAATTGTGCCTTACTGAGTGTAAATCCAAAAGATAGGGCCACCCACTGACTTGCACAAATGTGTCAATTCAGTGGATCTATGCCAAGTGGACTTGGTCCTTGTATTAGGTCTGGCTTAGATGGAGTTCATTTCTCCACAGAAGCCCTCACCGTGCTGTGCTGTACATTGGTAGCTAGAAGTGTCAGTAACACACCAGTGTTTTGGCTACTGCTGGGCACAGCATCAGCACTGTGACATTCCTCCCCGTAACTGAGGGCAAGATTCTGGGAGGGGACACAAGTAGGCCAGCTGACCCAAACTAACCAGAGGGATATCCTATATCATATGACGTCAGCTCAGATATAAAAGCTAAAGAAAGGTGCAGGAAGGGAGGCATTTATTGTCTACAATGGTTGCCTGCTAAGAAACCATCACACATGCTGAAGCCTTGCTTTCCAGGAAATGGCTGGACATCGCTTGCTAATGGGAAGCAGAGAATAAACCTTGTTATTTTACTCTTCGCTTATAGGCACACAAACTTTCACTTTTGCTTTAGTGAACTGCCTTATCTCAATCTACAAGTAATTTTCCATCTTATTTTCCCTCCCCTGTCCGGCTGGGAAAGGGAGTGATGGAGTGGCTTGGTGGGCACCTGGTGTCCAGCCAAGGTCAACCCACTATGATCTTTAAGCCATCCCTTCTGGCAGACAAGGGATGTTCCTGCATCACAGGTTTAGAAATAAATCTCAAACTCCACTTTCATAGCAGGTCATCATATATGAACACAGCTTTTAAAACTTACCTTGTAAAAAAATTAAAAACATTTGCCAAAGTTTAGGACAAGCCTCTTTGACACCACCACTTTTCTTAATGAGTCCCTAGAGAGATACGTCACAGTATCAGTTGATAGATGAAAAATCGAAGCTGTTATTCGAGTGTTACATTTCCAGAGTAAAGTATAAAAAAGGGGTAATGAACATCACAGCTTCATGGATACAAACATTTCACATATGCAGTGGTCAGGAGCAACAGGCCTCTATGGATTTTCATGCTGGGCCACAGGGACTCAAGAGATTTGTTGATGTCTGAATGAGATGACTGTGAAGGACATATAAGCTCCTGACTATGAGTGGTTCCTGACCACTGGTCAGAAAAAGGCTGAGCTGTTCAAATGGCTGGGACTGGCTATGATAGAGACTACTCCAAGCACCCCTGGCTTCATGGGGACTGAAACACTTGGTGGCCACCCATCAGGAGAGTCTGAGTATTGTGGTAGATGAATCATCTGTTTTCTGCTGCTTCCACATAAAGTGCTCTGTCCTCTTGTAGTGTCCTTCACTGTAAATGTTAGCTGGAAAAGAAACTACTAAAAGAACATATTGGAAGTCTGGGAGCAGAATCAGGAAAGCAAAAGGTGACATTGTCCCTGGGATTTGGCACAGCCATTGTTAGTGATAACTTGAGGTGATAAGGAATTTTAACACAGTAACCAGGTGCTATGTCTGCTTTAAGCAAAATATGAAAGGTGTAGTCGTACAGTCCTCGAGTGATTATGGACTTCCTAGAGAGTCTAACACCCTCTCTTAGCTTTACAGGTCCCACAGAAAGTTGGACAAGCTGCTTTGGATATGACAATGTGAAGAGGTTTGAAACCTCACGGCTGGGTTGAATTCCTGTATTTTCTAGTGAAATGGGCAGAAATTGATGGAGAATGTAAATGTAAATTTTTCTGAACCTTTCAGAAATGTGAGCAATTGAAATAAAAAACAGTTAAGACGAAATATGAAGAATTTTGAGAATTTTCTTTATTACTAACACTGAGTTGCATTTGCCTAATACAAATATGTTTAAATAAATGAAGTCTTAATATTTATTTCCTTGCACAAATTCCGTTATTTTGCACATTTTTGGCATTTAACACAGCAAGGTGTGTACACGAAAGATTAGTTGTGGAAACGTACATATCACTTTTTGCTTCCCAGATACTCTGGTTTCTTTTTAGAAAGTACCACTCACTGCTCTGCTTCAAAGAAAAACTTCAAAACATCAGAGAGGTCACTAATGCAGATACCTGTAAACAGACTGGAACAAACACTGATTTGTGAATTGTCCTGGTTCCATCTGTGAATATTAACTAAGGAGCCAGCAGTAATGCTTAGTAGCATCAACATTGTTAACATTACCACAGAGGTAGAGAGGAACTGAAAGGAAGTGAGATGTGAATGAAAAGACACCATCTGATGAGGTCTCTTTCCAGGATGTGGGATGCACTTTCTCGTGGACTGTGAATGATTAGCAGACACGTAGTGCTTATGCTGAGAACAGTTGTCTTTTTGAACTAAAAGCAGATTTGGAGAGCCTGATGCTCATTTTCTGAAAAAGCAGCTTCCTAGAGAAAAAGAATCACTGTTTCAAGTATGTTGTCTCCTTAAGAAAAACTTTTCATGATTTCCAGACTAGTTCATGAGCATTCAGTTCAAACAGAGTACCAACACAAAAATGTAGTTTCAGCAATTTAAAATCATAAGGATTTTAAGGAAGTACACGGAATAATCTGTGTTATTTTGTTGATGCTGTACTTTTGGAACTCACCTGTTCTTTGGCATAGTTAGTATATATATATTCACATTGAATTACTGAAATATTTGCTTTACAGATGAAAAGTAGAGAAAGCTATTCACACCCCCTGTGTTAGGCAAGTAGCTTGGATATGATTCATGGCACTTCCAAGGAACCTAAATTTCCTGCTTGTCAATGAAGAAAAATAGGTAAATCACAGTAGCTATCTTAGAGGATGAAAGTAAACCCAGACAGAACTGTGTGAGTATCCCCCAGTTAAGAGCAATGGTAAAAATATTCCACTGCCAAGAAGTTGTGGAAGAATAGCAATTCATCCCAGTGAGAGTGAGAGGTGTTAATGTTCCTTAAACAAGAGTGCACAAGTCTTCATGAAGATTCAGTCATAAGGTAGATCTGAATATTTATAATTATCTATCGCTGAGCAAAAAGAGAACCAGAGAGTACCAATATAGAGCTGGAGAGCAAGAAGGCAATCTCCTGAAAGAAATCTGTGATTTTTAGGTGATAGTTTTACCAAGTTGTATCCACCATAAAGGCATTCTGTATGCTTATGGGATCAGATATTTGATGAGCCAGAAGACAGTAGATACTTCTAGATTTCACCAATTCACATTTTCTCTAACAATAAAAGGTCTTCCTTTTTTTAAGCAGTTCTACCAGTGCATTGAAAGTTCTTTAGTGTGTGCCATTGCCTCTTGCCCTTTCACTAGGCACCTCTATGCAAAGTCTGGCTCTCTGTCTTCTTTGCTTCTCCCCATCAGGTATTCACATACATGGGTAAGTTCATCAGAGTCTGCTCTTCTCAAGGCCAAATAACCCAGCTCTCAGTATCTCCTTACAGGAGAGATGTTCCCATCTCTTAATCATATTCATGGTCCTTCACTGCACTCATTCCAGTATGGCCTTGTCCTCTTCATATTGGGTAGCCCAGAACTGGACACAGCACTCCAGATGTGTCGCACCAGGACTGAACAGAGGGGAAGGATCACCTTTCTCAATCTGCTGGCAATGCTGTTCCTAATGTCCCACTTCTCTTAGAGAATGCAGAGCAATGGTCTCCCACACCCCGTTCTGATGGAAGTAAGATTATCTCTTTCAGTAAACTATGGATATATCAGTTAAGATATATCCATAAGATATATAAGATATATGGATAAGTCAGTTAAGAAAAACGACAGGCTGGTGGACTAGATGTTTTCGTGCGGACAGTTTGTGTGTTGACTACTCTTCTTATTAGCATATTCTAACTATTCTTCGAGAACACAGGATGAGAGGTTACTTTAAGTTTGTTTACAAAAATCATGGGGAGGCATAAATTCACCACAATATAATGTGCAAATCAGCACTTTTAGTACTCAAATTGTGTACATAAACTCACACTGATAATCTGTAAATCCTTACAATATTAACAGATCAGATTTGTAAAGCTTGATAATAACATCAGCAACTATCAAAGCATTATGTATTTTAGCAGAGATACTTGCACTTAGCAAAGAATACTGAATACTAGTCAGTAGAAGTGTGGATTCTAAATTCATGTCAAGAATCAATATTTACCCATTAATAATGCAGGGTCCTTTCCTGAGATGGCAGTTTTTTCCTGTAAATCCCTGGGCACACAGACAAATATATCCTCCATCACCAGTCTCTATGCACGTTGAGTTATTGGTGCAGGGCTTTGCAGAACATGGGTGAATATCTTTTGAAAAAAAAACAAACCAACAGGGCTTGATTAATTTAATGAGAAAGAGTCAGTAAATAATATGCAATACTTCAAAAAATATAGCTTTAATAGTCCTTCATCCTGCATTTTATAAATTCAGATCTATTCCTACCTCTGTCAAAATGGAATTCAGATTGTTTAACTATTGCAAGCAACTTTAGCTTTTCTCTTTCTAGCTCCCACTTGTAAAATACTTTTGAATCACTCCATTCTATAAATAAGCAATATTAAAAATAAAATATTAGTATGGGAAAAAGAACTTCCACATAATGTAGTCATCCTTTCACAATCGTGACTTCTCCATGAGCAGAATTCTGATAAAGCAATCAGGAACTGGGAATACTCCCCACTCCCTACCCATATCACTATGTGCTTATGAAAAAACATTTCATAAAAACAGAGATCAGAAAGTTACAAAAAAATCTGCTAAAATGTCATCTTTTGTGTAAGTGATATTCAACCCTTACATAACTGTACCAGAAGAGAGAGCTGTATGACATCTGGATCCAAAGTCACATATCCCATTTTCTTCACAATTTCCCTGCTGAGCCACTTCCCACTCAAATGATTACTGAATATTTTAAATAATTAGAACTAAATAAACAAACAAGTGCATATTTCAGCCAGCTAATGGAGCAACTGCAGAGAAGTGCTGACTGGAAGTTATGTGATGCCTTGCACACATGTGTACACGCACACTTTCTAATATGATGAAAAGGGATTTAAGGGAGTTTATATTTTACTTCCCACAGCATAACACATAATTTAGATGACATCATCAGGTACTGCAAAATTTTAACCATAGCAAAACAACAGCCTCAGCTTTCAAATACAATCTTCCCAGGATAAAAGGTTCTACTTCCAAAGGTATTAGCCTGTTCTCATTGTAAGACAACAACTTAGCATGCACTTTGAGCATAAGCTCCAATTTTCACAACGACCCAAATAATCTTGAATGCTTCTTGGAGTAGCGTTGTTTGCCAGCTATTTTCTCAATCTCTAAAGGCAGCTAATAAAGCACGTATTCTGATGCATCAAAGCATGAACTTTGATGCAGGAGCATGGAAACTCTCTGAAATATATCGACAAGTATGTACATGAAACAATCACTGAGTGTTTTTATGAGAAAGACACACTTGATAGTAGTTTTTCACAGCAGCATTTTTAACCCTTGTCTCCTGCATGCCTAGCATGGGCATTAAAGGCTTTACCTGCACTATCTGATGAAAGTTTACCAACACGTTCCCTTGGCAAAGCAGTCAAGTGACAAATAGCACAGTATACTCCCAGCTCACACAGTATGTTGGCTTTTTAGCCAAATTGGAACCAGGATTCAAGCAAGAGGTCATGGACATGCTAAGGTGACTCTACAGGTACAGCCAGGGCTGACAAGATGACAGATTTGATTTAGCAAGGTTGATCATATGCTCCGACTGGGCTGTCACTTTTTTCCCCGAAATAAATTGACTAAATTGATTTTCCTTTTGTTATGGTCAGTGTTTGATGTGGTTCTTGTACTGTGCAGTGTGTATCAGCTGCATATGGAAACTGTGCTGTGCAGTCTGGTTCCAGGTGGTCATATACCTGACTTCAAGACTGCATTTCCACAAGATGAGAAGATGCCATGGCATTCAGTTGGACAGGCTGGTGCACTCCATTGCAAAGAGGCTAAACAGCAGTGTTAACAGTAAGACCAACTCACAGATGTCTTTGTTCAAGTGCTGTGTCTGTCCATGTGACTGCAATAATAGTCATAAATGCTACCACCAATTCTTCCCTACATGTTTACAGCTGATCTAGCCCAGCCTATAACCTGCATGCCTCAAAATTACTGGGAAGGTCATTCTTGACCTGAACTGAGAACCAGGATGCCCATACTAAAAACAGCTACCCAATCACAGGCATTAGCAAACCATGTGATGATCTAAAATTACTCCAGAAAGGAACTTTCACGATCCGAGACAAGGAGAATACACACAAACTTTTCTAAAAAACAGAAGAGATACCACCACCAGTCCAAATCATCTTTTTTCCTCCCATGCTTAGCAAGCAAATAAGCTGCTGAGACTATATCAATATTTTAGAAATGTTTCATGTGTTTGCAGTAGTGGCCAATGAACTTCGGACCCTCCCAGAGTTTTCCAGTCTGGGTTTTTCCTTCCATTTTCCTAACTTGATCAAGTTTGATTTAGTGGTACCTGTAAATGAGTTGTAGATGCCTGTAATTAATTTATACAACCAGGAAACTGACACCAATTTTTCTGGCAGAGGATGATGAGATCAGGGGCTGAGCAATCAGGTCATTTTAGGTTTCAGTGCTTTATTGCATCAGGATAACAATTTGTAGCAACTTTCCAGTAGCAAGAAGAGGAGGAGGAAGAACACCCTTCTCTTGATCCCTCGTGGCAAAACAATGCATTTAGAGTAGGTAAAGCCACTGAGATGAGAGACTATCTATATAACATGTCCCTGCAGATGAAAAGATGGTTATGTCTTTTTGGCTGAATATTCTTGGCAGCTCTTCATGGGGATATAGATTCAAATCGGCAAAGAAGACTCTCAAATGGCTCTGAGTGTTGAGAGAAATAATAGTTTCTGCACTTAAGCAAGGGATAAATTTTTTTATATTATTGGACTATCTCAATGAATATGTATTAAATTAGTATTTTTCCATAAAGATATGGGTACAATTTTCAATGCATTATTTTGCATCCTAAGTATCTGTTGCAAGACGGAAACACTGTAAGGCTCAGAATGAGCTCAGAAGGCAAAGACATGTTAGTACTAAGAAATTCATCTAAGAAAGTAGCTGTGAAGGTGGTACTTTTAAAAATCTGGTCTTTTGTATTCACTCATAAGCAATAGAAATGAGCCTTCTAAGGTGGCAGAACACCCTCTAAGGTATTCTGTCTAGCTTTAGAAATCTATGATTGTAGATCATAGAGAAGCCGATTCTTCCTCACTAACTGTAGTGAGTCTAGGTGGCTGTCTCAAGTACAAATGCATCTGTGAGTTGTGTCCAGAGCATCTGAGAGTTTATCATCTGGTCTGCAGCACTGCTCCCACAACTCCTGTAATTATACCAGGCCTAGCTTTAAACTAAGAAGCCTCTCATACGTGTGGCCAGTGAATACAGGCTGCAAAACCTGATGAGAAAGTAAATGAGTACCCAAGTATGAATACTTGCACCAAAGTCCAGGTCACTGCAAGCATGCAAACTACCTAAAATCTTCTGAGGCTTTTAGTCATCTTGAAAATCTTAACCAGTTCAAACTGTCAGTATTAATTACTGCTTTGGCTATGTATTGGAGAACTCAGGAATGCTCTATAAATTATAAGCCATATACCAACAAAAGCCTGAAAGGCATGAAAAGAGAATGAGTCCCTGGACACCTGCCCTCTTCCAGCTGCAGCTATGTGGGCTGAACAGGCACATCCTTCTGGATGTTCATGTGCTTTCTGTCCCCTCAGATCTCTTTGACTGAACATTTGCCTGTGTTAGCCAAAATAAACCAGCTCAACAAAGGCCAATTCTTAAGCTTGCTTATGCTAAGCTGCCTCATTCTGACTGACAAAGGGTGAGAGAGCCCAAACAGAGCTGTGTTTACCTCTCAGATGTGAAAGGGAAGTGGCAGACTGTTCAAGCAAACTTTTTCTCAGTTGTAGTAATGTTGCTGCTCTGAACCATCACTGGGTTAAGTAAAGGAAGAAATAAGCGCAATGTTTTCTTTTTCAAGAAGTAATAAGAAAGTAGTATATATATGTGTGTGTATATATATACTTATATATATATAATGTGCTACATAAGTATTTAAAATAATTTAATACATACGAGAAAACTTGTATTTCTACACAAAGGCCTTACAAGAGACCAGTTATTTGTTGGCCTTGTCCATGATAATCAATGTTTAAAACAGAATGAGTTTACACTTTGCTCATACATATATGCCAAATTACACAGGATACTGCATGCTTCTGCCTAAATTATTATAAAAGTTCGAAGTTTATGTGCCACTGCCCAGAATCCCCTTATCTGGAGCTAACATTCAATATTTTAAAATCAGTTCTCCAGAAGGACTTTGCATGTCTCCAGCACCAGATGGGGCTGCTTTCCCTCGCTTGCTCAAGGACAGGAAAGGATGTGCAAACCTATGTCACAGAGGCTGCCAACCCAGCCCTCCTCACAGATGCACTGCCAGGGCTTGGCACAGCTGCCATGCAAACACCCGGGGAAAGGAACACACTGATTACAAAGAGCACCCTGCCAGCCAGGTTGACACCTGAAAGAGATAAAAGACAAGACAGAGACATAGTTTATTTTTAATAAACACAATTACAAGGATGTTTTTGAGCAACAATAGACAACCTTTGTATACCAAACAGGACTATTGAGCAAAAGGATATCATTAACGCTTCTGGGATACTAGAAGCTTATGTGAAGAAAACCATTTCATTCAGTGAGAAAAAAACCTAATCAATGGAAATACTTCATACTGGAAGAAGTAAATTAAAAAGGTATCTAGACATCTATGCTCTATAATTCCATTTACTGTATCCTAAGAGTGCTGCCTCATTACAGTTCCATGGTTTTAGACTGCAAACCATTTCAGCTTCTATCTGTTTTACCAGGACTATGAATTACTGAAGCTGTCCACTCCTGTGCTAATAGCCCTGCTTGACAGATCTTTTTACCTGCATTCATTGGGAAATTCACAAAATCCATTCTCTGGATGGCAGCCAGTTCTACAGTTCACGCCTGGAAGAAGAGATTTATAACATCAAACCAGAAAAATCTGTAGTCAAAAAAAAATTGCATCACGTCCTATACATATTACTGATGTTTTAAAAGAACCCAGACTGCATAATGTACTGGGTTTTTTTCTTCAAACACGTTTTTGTAATATAAAATTTTAAACTAATTTAATCTGGAACATGTTATAGAATGTTTCTATAGGGCAAGTGAAATGACATAAAGATTTAACCGCAAAATACTACTAAGACACTTTAGCACATGCAAAGTGTAGGTAATATCCTTATACACTGCTTTAAAAGAGAAATGTCAAAGCAGATCCATGGATGTCATTTTACAACATGCCACTCACTCCAAATGCAGTTTCAGAACTGCTAGAAACACAAAAGTACTCTAGTCAGAAAAGAAATTCCATTTCAGCTATTTACAAAGAAAAGTCTTGAACTCATTTCGACCCTANCGACGGGGCGGGAGGAAGGAGGGAAGGAGGGCGGGGAGGGCTGCCCGCCTCCACCCGCGGGAGGGGGAGCTGCCCACGGGGTGAGGTAGCCCCCGGTCAACCGAGCCCCTGGGATCCCGCGCTCTTGCGCTGGGGCGGTCAGAGGAGACGCGCAGGTTGCGCACCCTGCGCACCTCGGCTCCTGCGGCCGCGGGCGAGGAGAGGAGTTCTGTAAGGGCGCGGGAGAAGAGATGTCAGGTGGCGGGGGGAGTGTTAAGCACGCCTTTGATCTCCTTAAAACTTACTCCGGCTGTCTCCAAAGAGCTAATCTGGAGCTTGTCTACAGAAATCTAGAGTCCTCTCCTTAGTCATTCACATCAGAGCTCCAAGTCTTCCAGAAAACACCCAGCAAAAGCATGGAAGGTAAAATATTCTATGTTTCTGAGGTTTGCGAGTTAAAAAAAGATCCCACCAAAACGCCCCAAAGGCTACCTTTAGCAGTCATAGAACAGATCAAGAGGAAACATTACTTCCACCACAAGGCAATTTAAATTCTGCGTTNTCAAAGCAGATCCATGGATGTCATTTTACAACATGCCACTCACTCCAAATGCAGTTTCAGAACTGCTAGAAACACAGAAGTACTCTAGTCAGAAAAGAAATTCCATTTCAGCTATTTACAAAGAAAAGTCTTGAACTCATTTCGACCCTACATCGGATGAAAATAATCACTTTCATTAAATGATGCATAAGTAACCTAAGCAGAAGAGATCTCAGTCGCAGTTTTTGTTTAAGTGTTTGCATCAAGTAATACTCCTCTGAAATATCACGGTTAGCCACTGATACCCTACGCCGATGGCAGGAGGAACGCACTCCGTCTGCTGCGAAGGAAAAGCTTCCCGAGGACACCAGCATCTGTGGCCGGAGCAAGCACTGAGTAAACCTCTGCCTTCGAGGGACTGCGGGAGGACTCCCGCCATCGCCGCTGCCCTCCCGGCCCCGGCAAACTCCCGAAACTTTCCCAACTCGCCTTCCCTCACCGCGACACTTCCCGCGGCGGAGCCCGGGGCGTCCGCGAC
>WEIV01024333.1:0-10688 GCA_013390005.1 Calyptomena viridis
GCGATGAGGCATCACAAACTGGGCAGCTGAACTGTAATTAAACTTACACTGCTGGTGCAGCCCTAGGGAAGATAGGCAGCTACGTAATGATGATGGTCTTCCTCTCCTTGGCCACATTGTTATGCAGGCTTTGCCATTCATGTAGAAGTGTCAAACCTGGAGCAGAGCTTGCACAGATCCCAGTGCTCGGATGAAGCCATGCTATGCAAACTTTGTTGTGCAGACCTTTTTTATAGGATTGTTGTCACATATGTGTCATGGCCATATGTCACATGCTATGCATGAGAGTAAATAGTGTTGCTTTCTTGTTGATAGAGTATTTTATTGTATGAACCAAAGAACAATGAATTTTCACACAAGACTTATGAGCTTCAGATGGTTGTTGAGATAAACGCTATAGCAGAGGGCACCAGTCATGTTTAAGACTATTTTAGGTGCATGTTTGTGAAGCAGTTAGGATAAAAGTACCACTCCTTACATTCACAATGCATATTGATTTTTAAAGCTATGTTTATTCAATATTTGTCTTGCTCCTACATGGGATATTTGTAGTCATTAGAAGAATGGGCCCAAGTGTCCACCTTGAGTGTCAAATTGTCACACGTACACAGAAAAATCATGTGCAACATCAGATATGAACGCAAAAAAACAGGCTTGGCTCTACTGTCTGCTTCTTACAGCCTATGGGCTCATGCAGTTTGTCTTGTTCTGTTAATTCAGCAGGACCTAGAGGTTTCTTCTGCCTAAACCAGTTCATGTTCTTATAAAATACATTATATGATTAATTATTTCAGTTTCTATTTCTATGTTTATGTTCATGTATTGGAAAATTTCTTTTCAGCACTTCCCTACAAGAATTGAGCCTGAGATATATTTGTCATTAGTAGTCAGTAATATATCAATAATCTAATTATTGCTTAGAATGTTCAAAAAAGTGCCCATTTTAGAGAAGTGGCAGAACTGAAACTGCAGGAAGGGATTTTTTACTGTCAGACTCTGTTATTATCTGAACACATAGACTAAATTGTTCTTCAGCAGGAGCCTGAAACAGTAGACTCGTGATCGGTCTCAGCTATTTCAGTTTCAAAATGAACAGATGAAAAAAGCTCTGTGGATGTTAAAATGTAAAAATTGAGATTTTTTCACATGTCAAACACAGGAGGTGGGCTGCAAAATTTTCACCCTAAGTGAATAGGGATACTCTACTTCCCATCTCATTATTTTTCATTTATTTACCTCCCTTTGTATTCTTATTTTGTTTTGTACTGTTTATTACTGAGAGTTGCCAGGTTTTGCTTTCTATATGGAAGGTGCTATTCCTGAAGGAGGAATCTCTGGGAAGGAGAATAAATTAATTCTGGTGGTCCATCAGACCAGTCTAATATGTGTCCCTCTGGTAAATGGTACAACATTGTGTTTAAAAGTCTGTCATCTTGAAAAAAAGTCACTGAGAGCTTTTAGTGACCTACTTCGTGAAAAAGACTGCTATGTTCTGTGAAAATTATAGTTTAAGGTCAGTGGTTTCACAGTTTTGTGTGTGCAGTGTCCCACTCAAACACACATAGTGAGGTGCAGACTTGCTCTGTTGAAAGGTGAGATATGGCACATGGCCATATCTTGATTTAGTTATAAAACTTATCTGTGAACTGAGTGTATTGTGCTTTTAGCTGTATGAGTACCAGGAGAGGTGGGAGGTTTTTTATCTGGCAGTAAAACATGAATTGAAACAAACACACTAAAAATCATTAGAGAAGGAGAAGGTTGGGAGCAGGAAACTGGGTGATGCAGAGATAAAAATCTAGAAGATGGAAAGAGATAACTAATGTCCGTTCTATGTACTTCAGAAAACTTCACTCCTTATTCCAGAGACTGTTTTTGATGCTAGGAAGTAGAATGTTTAGGCTTGGTGGGACTTCAGATCCCTGGCTTTCCTGTTCCAGTGTCTTTTGTCACATAAATGAAAAAATTTTTTCCAGATCCGTACAAATGTTTAAGGCAGATTTTGTTTAGCTTGCTGAGATCTTGTAAAATCAATTTGCTTTAGCTTTCCATCTGCAAAACATGGATAACAGTATTATATTAATCTTCTCTAGTTGCTAAAAAGTGAGGAGAATGCAAAAGTGAGAGATGCTTTGAATTATGTAAGTTTCAGAAACTGAAATACAGATGTGAGAGAAGAGTATAGGGTAGGTATGAATTGCTTTTCTGAAGATGTTTCTGCATGTTGCTTTTTCATAGAAACTCCAGGATGCTTTTATTTTGACTATATATTTGTTGAATAGTTGAATGGCTCTTTCACTGTAATACCAAAGAAAAAGCCACACAAAAGCAATTCAGAGAAATTCGTCCTCATGAGACAAGCAAACCTTTCAGCTTTTCTAATTGCAGCACTCTGACAATCCACTATAGTTTTAGTTCTTTGATTGCTATTGCAAGAAGAAAGAGCATGCCAGAAAAGTTCATCTCTATGAAGAAATAAGACATGAAATAAGAGAAATTTCTTACCCAGGAATTCACTGACAGACACACACTGTCAATGAAAATGTTTTTTATTTGTTGTCACTTGCTCTTCCCAGAGAAAGGGATGGGTCCCTGTCTTCCTGTAGCAGTAGAATTCAGCTATTTCCATCCATCCCAATTCTTTCCTGTATAGCAGTAAAATATTTTTGTGTTGCATATGGTTGATGGTCAATAGCTACATATATCTTTTTTTCTGCAATAGTGAATGGAAGGTATAAAAGGTGATTTTTCTCTCTTTTTCCCCCCTCATGCCATTTAGGATCTCAGGAATTATCTGGAGTGCCCATCAAGTGTCTGAGAGGGACTATGAAAATCTTACTGTTTTTCTTATGTTCTTGTTTATATTTAAAAAAAAAAAAACCTGAGTCATGCATCTTCATCTAATTATGAAAAAGTCTAAATTTACAATTTGAGCAGTGATTAAAGGAAAAGATTTTTCAAACAATTCTACGCTTGCAAACAGTCTGATACTTAGTTGATTAGGATGCATCTGGGTATTAATGTTTTTGTTGGGATTGAAACTTCTGATGCAAAATTTCCAGATCTTTTCAGATCTTTCTCCACATCTTCAGTCTAGGTGGTCTTTCAAAATGAATATCGCTATGGGTTAATTTGAACTCAAGAAATGTGTCAAAAGAGGCCACTACATAAGGGAAGTTGGAAGATAAATCAGAGAAGCTTGTGTCTTCAAGAGTCTCTTGTACCTTCATCTTATGCCTCACTTATAAATTATTTTTTCATAAAAAACTGCAGTTTGGGGATTACCGCAAAATTGTGCGTACACAAAAAAAGCCCAAAATTGTCCTTGGATTGCAACTTCCATGTTACTATTGTGTTAGGTAAAAATAATTCTTAATCGAATAAGATTTAAAAGCTTTGTAGATGGATATATTAAAAAAAAAAGTGTGTGTAAATATTTGCATCAAATGCTCCGTGTTGCATTCATGTAATATCCACTCCAATTCCAAGAAAAATACAGAAATAACTATATGCATAATTCTTTTGGAGCACCCAATAGTGTCTATTTAATGTAAAAAAAATTCTAGGTGAAGTGGGAATGTAAGGTGTGCATGTCTTGCTGAAAGATGAAGGACTTATTTTTATGAATGAACAGAAGCCATAGTGATTTGGCATGAGCTAAAGATTTGTTTTACTTTTTAAACAATCTGCTGTTTCATACCACTCGAGTAATTTTCAATAAATTTATGCTTCACATGAAGTTCTAAAGAAACGTGAAATTCTTTTCGCATTTGCAGGAGTTTTGAGTTACATAAAAGTAACTAGTTTATTATGACATCTTGTCATGTTTAAAATGCTAACATTTCCCAACTATTTAGAAGTACTCTGAAGGTTATGGAAGGAGCATGTTCTTCTTTGCATCTGACTTTTGCTGGTGTGCATTTAAAAAGAAAAACAAAAAATGAAATACAATCCAGATATAATACTAGTAAGATAATTTGAAAACTATTGTAAGACTGGATTCAATACTTATAAATAACTTTGGAAATTCAAACCAACTCTGAGTGGTAAAAGTAATGAGAGGCATGCAGCTCTGGTAGGCAGGCATAGCATGTGAGATGGGTGGGTCCTATAGGATACGTGGGCTACTGGTTCTCTCATGGCCCACCTGGGAGGCCTGATAAAGTTTTCTCAGTTCACTGTGTCTCTCCTTGGTCCTCTGCTCCTTGTTTTCACAATACTGCAGAATCCTGACCTCAGTCTAAGGGCATCAGAGGTATAAAAGCTGTAATTGAGATGGGCATGGCATGTGGGTGCCTTTGGTGTCTCATGCTCACCTTTCCTGTTTCTTGTGATATTAATCTTAGAGAAGACTTTGACACCACATCAATTTTTCTTTAACTTTCTGTAATGAATTTAATGATCATGGAAGATGCTAGATTGACAGATGTGGAGAATAAAATTATTCATGAGGCAGGTAGTTATAATTTAGACAGGGATCAATCTTGTAATTGCCATGCTCTTGACTTTGAGGATTTCTCTTAGTGGGATTTCTGATGGAATGGCACAACTGGAAACAAATCCAATTCCTCATACTTTCCTATGAATGAAAAAAAATCAGAGATGTGAAGATGCACTGAAAACCAAATACCATCTGCAAGAGGAGCACATGGAACAGCTGCTGCTGAAGTGGGAGACCAGGAGGAACTACATGGACCTAATGCCCTTGGCCTGGAAAGGAGCATCCCAAAAGCTGTTTTACCTTAACACAGGCTTAAAGACACCTAGAGGGAGGTGAAATTGTAGCTTGAATATTGGAGACACCAGAGAATCCAGGATGTGTTAAACCTTCCCACATTTGCACTTACTCTTTTATTCCACTGATAGCAAGGTGAGGGAGTGCTCCAAGACAACGTGACCCCTCTCTTCACCTTTGTCAGGGCATTTTTAACACAATTATTCTCTTTCTGGCTGGTCAAGCTGTTTTAAGGAACAGATAAAACACAGTAGGCTCTCACAGCAGCTGCACCACACCAGAAGAAATTGTTCCTGAATGACGCATTCCTGTGTCAAAGACAGACACCACAATGCTGAAGGAGACTGAGGGAAGAGTTCATGTTCCTGTTTTGCTTTCATTGCTGCCATTTTCACTTGAGCTGCTAATAAGAATTTATGATGTTGTAAACTAAAATGGCTTCTGGAATTGCTGCTTCTTGAAGAGAGTGTTTCTGGTGTGTGCCTGTGGTGAGGTTTCTATTATTATTAATAATAATTTTATTTTAAGATGTTGAGGCTTTTCTAATCTGACTTGTACAGGTGAAAGGTCAAATTAACTTCCCAGTGAATTAATGCATTGAATTCAAATGTGTCTACACATGATGCAGGGTAGCTCATGTTTTTGTTGTGTTTACCAGATAGTCTGGAGAGTGTAGAAAGAAAAATTAAATTTAAAAACCTGAGTCAGTTTCCATCACAGAGCCTGAGCTTGGCCTTTCTCAGAACATAACTTTGCAAAAGTGTTTGCTCAGTGGTAGAAGCATATCTGTGTATTACCCACTTATGATATGCAGCTTGTCACAGCCATCTGCTCAAATCCCCCCTCCTATTTTAGTGGAGCCAATCTGAAGCTAAAATATTGGTAAACAATCTCTGCTGCTAAATTAAGACTAAAAGAGTAAAGAGAGGAATGAATGTGAGCATTACATTTCCCAGACATTCATGCAGTGTGCTGCTGTTAATATTATGGTGATAAGGAACATGAAAAATCTGACATGTAGTAACTGTTTTAAAGTAATACAAAGGACAAAAATTTTGAGTAGGCTAGCATAGAGATGATGAAAAGACACTCTTAAACAACTCGTCTATATCCACAGACAGATTAGTCACTATTTGGTGTGGTCACTTATATAGCTGTAAATGAAACATCCTGGATTATGTTTGCCACCTCTAAATTTGTTGCTGAAGATATTATTTCCAAGGGTAAAGTACAAATTGTGTTGATTTTCCTGGTCAAAAAGTAGCTCTCATCCAATGGATCCTTGATCAGGAGTTACTGTCTTTGGGAATAATGGAGAAGAGTTAAGGAACGAAAGTCTTTTTTTTGTCTGCTCTTCATTATCGCCTCATCTCCCTACTCTATGCAAAAGAAGTGAAAGCTTTGTGAGCTGCAGTGGCTAACACAAGAAGTAATCTCATGGAAATCTAATCCAGGGTCAGTCTGCCGGGCATTGAGGGTACATCCGTGATGCAGCAGAATTGCAGCACATCACAGCAGGGTTTAAAGCAGCTTGTTCAGGTCGAGCACACACCGAGCATGGAAGTGAGGAGCTGAGGAGGAGCTGGAGAAATGTGTAGGGTTTAAGATGTGAACTCAAAGCAGCTGGTCACAACGAGCTCTGTGTCACTGGGGATGTGTTGCTGTTGGTATCAGTTGGATGCTTCAGTTCTGCTTGGAGGAGTTGCAGATGTATCTTTGGCTCCAGGGTAGACATATGCAGAGGCAACAGCTCCAACTTCCTCTGTCTCACTGTTTTAAAGTGAACATATGGTAGAAAGAAAGGGAGAAAAAGTTCTTTGGGCTGGAACAATTTATCCAGCTAGTTAAGAGCGTTTGGTGAAGTTTCACATGCAGTCCTAACGGGTGCAGGTACTAGACTGGCTTTGGACACAAAGTTCCAATGTCTGACTGCTGTGATATGCTGGGAGTGGGAGGAAGACGTGTGCCAAGGAATTGCCTGAAGGGTGCTGTGTGCCTCCTGAAATCCTTACAGCTGTTGGTTTGTGTCAGGAGAAGGTTGTCACCTGATCTGCTGAATTCTGTGATCTGCTGCTGTCTGTGAGCAGAGCTGGTGTGTTCTCTCTTGAGAGCTCAGCAGTGCTTAGGAAACACAAAGATCTTTTGAAATTAAAATACTAGACAGGGCAGTAAGATATGGGAAAAAATAAGTTTTGGATAAGGCCAGAGCCCCTTTAAAGTGGGAGGGGAGAGAGAAGTGGTGGGTGAACTCTATCTCCAAATCTTTCTTGAGAAATTTATACTTACAATATGATAAACATCCCTTTCCATAGCACTTCTCTGGCTCAGCAGAATGACTTGGGAATTTTTGCTACTTCACCCCTTAAATTTAGAAGTTGTCAGTTTCTGCAGCTCTCAAAAACATCCTTTAGAATGAATAAGATCTGTGATAAGATGTGTCAGAAAGAGAGGACTTCTCTGCAGTTACTTTCTTGTATATAGCCAGTGGTGTTGAAGGAACACAGATGTACTCAAAATAAATGAAGAGATGGTGTGTTGTAGAGACCACTGCTGGGGAAAGCACCTGCCATCACAGCCAGAGTAATAAAAATTGATTTGTAAAAGCCATTTTACTCCCTGTTCTAAAAATGTCAGCTGCCTTGCCTCCTTATGCTGTGGTTTCCAGGTTTCTGGAGGCTCCTCCTCGAGTTTCCTCTGCCTGCTCAGACTGTTGTTTCTCTCCAATATAGCAAGAATATAGTAGATCCCTTGTTCATCTGCTGTTTGGTGTTAAATTGGTGGAAACTGAATTTTCCAGCATATGTCTGATAGTCATTTCCAGCTCCTTGCTTTAAGGAAGCCCCTTTCCCAAGTCAGTGGATACATAGTCCCATGACCTTGATTTAGACAATTTTGCAATCTCTTACATCTGCCACATTTTCTCTGCTCCTTCCATGCTCAGCCATGTGAGGATTTCCAATGTATTGACTAGTTTGACTTTCAGGAAAGTTAATTAAACTCCAAGCCTTATTGCTACTTTAATATTTGCTGTTTAGTTTGATCTTTGTATATGTAGTTTTCTCCATCAAAGTGCCAACATTTGCTGTAATTTAAACGCAGTAGTGTCTCATGTTTAGATTACCAAATGACTGCAGCATCTTAGATACTACAATTTCACATAATGACAAGAAATGTTTTGGCCCTTAGCTCACGTAAACAGTATTTCATATAACTGTGAAGGCAGGGAATTGCATCTTTTTACCACAAATGAAGATACAATGCAAATCTAGGAACAAGATATATTTATCCTTTTTGTCCAGTCATAGGTTGTACTTTTCTTTGGAGAATCCAAAACACTACTCTGAGATTGATGCTATGTAATGAGTGCTAACCTGAGATTGTTGTGCATTGTATAATGTTATGGAGACAGAAATTTGTATTTTTGATATCTTGTTTGCAGTGAAACACCTAATTGGAAACTGTAAAATATGTCTGTAACATTTTTGCTTTCTGCCTGGCCATAGGTTTTGTCTTTATTTTAAATGCTGTTTCAGCATATTCCTGGCTAATAAGGGTACGTGTTTTACATCATTTTGGCAAAGCAGAATAGTGGAATTATTTGACTGAAAATCTATATTGACATTTTTCATTTTCATTATTACTCTTCCATAATTAGGCAGTAAGTATAAGCTATGCTGATCTCTATGATTATAATGAGCTTTTTTGTATGCTGCAAAGAATGAGAGCAGGTGGAAAAAGATGCCAGCTATACTCTGAAAAATATCAAATCAATCTTTCAGTATGTTTCCTATGGTTATTGTAGGTCAAGAGTGTGTTTGGGGCATGTAGCAAAAAAAATGCTGGTTGTTCTCAAGCCATATGTCTGTGAACTTTTCTGGTAAATTAGGGATGAACATAATTCTTTGACAATTTTTGAGGACAAACTGCCTTTACCTACATTTTCAGTCACTGTTATGAAGAGAAGATCTTATACGTTTGAATTTGGTTGACTATGTAAATCTTGTCATTGTTTATTGGACACAGTTTCAGATATTTTCCAAGGAATAGAGAAGAAAATATATGCTTTTCCTCCTCTATATTGTTTCTTGAAATTTGATAAAAAGAAAGGACACAATCGTGTCAGCAGGGCCATGTCAAATCCGCACTGTTTATTCCATGGGAAGAGGGGAAGAAAAGGAAGAGACAAAAGTAGTGATGTGAACCATGAGATGTTTCAGTTTGTTATTTAAAAGAGTCACAATTTCAGCCATAACTTTATAAAGAGCTGCCATGATTCCTGTAATTCAGAGGAGGGATGAGGAGCACTGAGCCTGTCTTGGAGAGAGTAACTGCACTGCATCACAACCTGCTGTGCTGTGTACTCTGAGGGCACACAGCAATGGTCTGAAGTTTCGGGAGATTTCCTTCCCCTACAGGATTTTTTGGCAAATCATTTTCACTCTGCACTGCGTCTGCTTCTCCATCTGTAAGTCAGGCAGGGTAATAAAAGGTGGAAGTGACGTGGCAGCATTATTTATCACATTAACTCTGCATTCTATGAAACGTTGTTCATGATTACAGATGTAAATTGTTGTCAAAGCTGCAGAAGGGCTCTGCTCCTCCCTCACAGATTCTCTGTGCCAACTTTCTGTTCATCATCCATATGAATGGGTGACAAATCTTCCCATCACTCTTATGTAAAAGATCTGCTACCATGTTACAGCATTGCAATCAGACTTTTATTGTTCTTACCTGTTTTATAAATTTTTTTTGGTTTTGCATTATTGTCATAACTTCTCATATAATAATAATTGTGCCATCATAATTATGTAACTCTACAAATACCTGTCTACAAGTGTCCTTGAGTTCACTTTCACATGTGCTCAGAAGCTGAAAGAATGTGGAAAATAAACCACACCCATGTTGCACTGTGAGGGTAAAGCAGTCCTGTTTAACAGCTTTAGGATTCTTAGAAAAGCTCTAGATCCAAGTTTTATGCTTACATTTTGATTAGTAGGAATCAGAGTTCTATTTATAATTGAGAAAAATTTCAAATTGTATTTTTCTTCTTTCTGTCTGTTTACAAGGTGACCCTTTCCTAACCTACATTTGGGTTTTAACTTAATTTGTTAAACTGTAAAGGTCTTAGATCTTTTAAATTATCAAACTGTTTTATTGAAACTTCCAAATGGGACCAGCTGCTCTCTTGATAATCACAATGTTTCTAACAATTCTGGCAGTAACTGAATTGATTCTATGTTCTTGCCACTGACAAAGATGGATTCAAAAGAGTTGTTTTTGAAGACTCATTGTGGGACCTTTCCCACAGTTTTTTCCAGATGGAAAGAATTAATAATTGTGAAAGTAATGTTCTTGAAGTATCAGGGCATACTATGGCTGTACTAACTATGAGATGGAGTTTCTTCCAGTATATCCTGGTACATTCTGTCCAGTAGTAAAAACTAAACCCTAGCTTTTCTTTGATGGAAAAAACCCCAATGCCCTCTTCTGTTTTGTTTTTTTTTTTTTTTTTCCCCCCCTTGCGTTCTGGAAATGAGTGAGTTTATGCCCAATGTTCCTAACAGGTGTGTGTGTATGGGGTTGAAAACATTTCATCTTATTTTTATCTTATTGACATAAAAATAAATCCATTCTGTCTCACAGAACAAAGCATATTCCATTTAAATTTCTTCACATGTTGGCTGATTTACATTCCCTCAGGAGAAAAAAGTGGTTTCAGGCGTAACCAGAACACTATAAAGGGTTGGTTTCCTTACAGACTCTGCCTGCTATGAAATTGGGATAATGTGTTTATTAAGCAGTGTTGTGCAGAATATGATGTCTGCACTATAAACCCTCTGATTAATGGGATGTGAGGTCCTGGGTCCAGGTTCTTAAAGGTAGTGCTCCTCTAAGCATTACAACACATAGAGAGTTGGGATGGCAGCAGGGTAATAGTTTTTCTAGGATAATG
>WEIV01024333.1:16800-60182 GCA_013390005.1 Calyptomena viridis
GACAAAACAAGGTCATCTTTTGTGTCATTTTTCATGTCATTTTTCATCGCTTTTCTAGATAAGAGGCATCCTTTCTCTCTGCTTGTTGTCAGACACCAAAGTGATTTCAGACATAATTTATGGGTATGATTTATACATCAAAACACCTGTCAAACCTGAATGCTTAAAAAGCAAATTTAAAAAGTCTAGAGGGGGATGTATAAGTGGCACAAATTATGAAGTGGTTTCAGGACTGTTTGTTCACAGGGGTTCCAAACTGGCATCTAACTTATGCCTCCTGGAAGCAACAACTGTGCAGATGATTGCACAGAGCAGCCCTGGTGCTGGGNTTACTAAGAAGACAATTGTCATCTCTTCACTTTGTCAACAGGTGGGAACTGTTGAGACAGGACTGGCCACAGATGACATTTTTAATGGTACTATAACATCTTATGCTAGGGATCTGACAATGTTTCTTTTATTAATTTTGGTGTTCAAACAGACACAGTTACCAGGTTGAAATTTCATCCTTAATCAGTCCTTGATATTTAAAGACTCTAAGCTCACAAAAATAGTTTAAGCTGGTTTGTTTCCAAATTTAGAGCTACCAGAGACAATGGAACAACAATGGAATGGCTTCTACACACACTGCTTTGTGCTCCTACTCTCAATTTATCAATATGTTATTTTAGACAATGTTATTTTCCATATGTTATGTTTAACACACAGTATTTTGCATGAGAAAAGNGGAAATATGTAGGCTTTCATGTATCAAAACTGCACTAAGAATTGCTTTGATTGCTTAAAACCGGTACTCTGTAGGGTGCTTGGGTGGTCATTTCCCACATCATATGTGCCTGATATTCCTGGATAAATTAGTGGATATTTAAATATCTTAAAAAATTGTTGTGGATTAGATTTTATAAGATATTCCCAATGGAAATTGTGAGGCCAGAAATGGGAAGGAATTTAAGAACAGGTTAGATTGTTGCACTGTTCTGGGGTTTCCATGAAGCATCAAATTCAAATATGGTAACTGAAAATATCAGAATTAAATATTTCCATATTTCTGATCTTATTTCTGAAGATATTTTTTTNTGTGGTGTTGCTTTTAATTCTGAGATTATCAGAGTGCTCAGAAATGCTGTTAACTATTTTGTGTATTGATGGATATGTTAGGTCACATTCTCTACTTTGTGTGTGTGAGACTCAAATGAACCTAAGTAAGAACAGAATAAACATCTCTGATGTAAGAGAATCTGTCTCTTCATCTTAAATTATGAATCCATAAGACTGAAGCAAGGAACTATTTTGGTCTTGCATAATATGAATAATGTATCTAGAACATTATACATATCCTGCATGTTGTGGAACCAGAATATACAGTGGTGTCAATAAACATTTATAACACTCACCATAACCATTCTGAATGTTCTATTGCCAAAAGAAATTGTGATCCCAGGGATGTTCAGAGATGTCAGTCTTATTACTATATCCAATTATTAAAACTTAAACTTATAGCTGTATTATTTCCTCTCTCCATTTGATATGGGCAATTAGTCAAAATCTCTGGGTCTTGTAGTTTTTTTCTGCTGTGTTTGTAAGGAAATTGGTTGTTTCTCATATGCAATCTTATTTACAAAAAAAATGCAAACCTTTCTGCTTTTCTGAGCACAATGAGAGTTAAACAAGGGAAAGATAAATCCCTTGCATTTCTCAGCTGCTTTCAAACTTCATTGAACCCTAAATCTTTTTCTGTCATATCAGCTGCATTTCTAAGGCTGTGGAACCTGATTCCAAGCTGGTGTCTTCATTTTCTTTCTCTCTGCTCATGCAGTTCCCCTCATTCCCACCCAAAAATATTTGCTTTCAACTTAGTTTTTGGCTGAATGAATATTAAGGAAAGGAAATCAAAGCCTCATGGTTGGCTATATATTCTAGTCTCATCTTATTCTCTGTGGACTTCCTTTGGTTTTTGCTCGAGAGAGCAAAAAATCCCATTGGCTGAAAAATCCCATTGGAAACTGGTGGAGGACCTCTGGCCCAACCTGGTACCACATGGTTGGCTTTGAGAAATATATGGATGTTATCTTGCTGATTTGCCTAATTAGGGTCAAAGAACAGTTAAATTGGGAGTTTAAATGGCTTGGAGTCTTTATCTCATCCTTCACATAGATAGATTTGACCATGGAGAAAAGTCATGCCAGTTTGAAATTATAATTTAATGAAGATCAGAGACACGGGAACTCTGCTGTCAACAATTCCTTTGATAAAAACAGAGGCTGTGGAGGGCAAAAAATAATTGTCATTTTACTTGCTTTGATAGTCAAGGAAATAGAATAATCTGCTCTAGGAGGGGTTGTAGGCTTTCTCTTTAAAACAAGTAAATTTTATGATATTTTACTAAACTGACCAAATATTCTGTAATCACTAATTCCAGAAGAGTCACCTCTTTCTTTTGGGATTTATCTCATTTTGCTTCTATTTTAAAGCTATGTATAAGTTAAGGAAGATAGTCAGCAAAGTTTGTGAGTGGACTTATTTGCTACATTCACAGAGAGATGAAAGAGTCTGTCAACAAAGAGAGTTTTTCAAGATTGCAATAAGTATTTTCCTTGATGGGAAACATGAAAAGAATTAACTACCTACTGTTATTGTAACAAATCATTTAATAATTTTGTTTGTTTTAAACCATTAGTTCTGGGACATTTATGCTTAGCTGTCTAATTGTTACCTTACCAGGAAGGGAGTTGACATTTTAAAGGGCCATTTGTGTTCATCCAAAGGTTAGTTTAGATGATAAATCTCATTGCTTTGGTGGGTAGAAAAAGTGGAAAAGGAACCTTTTATCTTCATCAGTGTAGAAAACATATGCTTTTCTTTAATGCCGTTGCTTCAGAAATTGTTTAGATTTTGAGGATGAACTGGGACTTTTGGTCATCTGCTCTGATCTGGTGTAGTAGAGGCCATTGAATTTCACCTGTTGTTAAACCTGTTAACTTCAGCTCCATCATGATATGTATTCTACAGTGGTTTTTTCAGCCTTGATTTGAAGCCAACAAAACCTGAATTCATAGCTTTTTACAGTAGCACGTTCCAGAAATTAATAATTTGTGTGAATCCAAATGTGTGCCTTGTTTCTTAAACTTATTTATGGTGACCTCCAGTCTCCAAACCCCAGTCTCACTTTCTATAAACAAGGGAGTTCTTTGCTTTCTTCTACAGATTTCTGAGAGATCTATTTTCTACCACAGCTCTTCTGAGAGTGACTTTAGATGGAGGATTGCTGAGGTTGCAGTACAGCCCCATGACAGTGAGGTATAACTGAGGGGTCAGCATTAAATTGTTTTATAGTTGCATGTAATTGTTTGCCAAGCAACTTGTCACCCTTGAAGGGCAATGTCATTAACTTCAGTTGTAGCTACAAATCTTGATCAAGTTTTAACCAGAAATCTCAACTTGATATGACATTATGATTATGCTCTTGGGTGAAATAAAAACAGCAGGGAAGTACCACATGAAAAAATTAGCAACCAGAGACTTACTTTTTTAATTTCTCAGGTGGAGTCTCCAATGTAAGCTCTGCCACAGCTGCCCAAGGTATAAGATAAGTACAGGGGGGCTTTTCCTTTTTATGTGCTGGTTCTTTTCATTCTTTCTTTCAGTCATTCTTTAGTTCAGTCCTGCTTCTGTTTGGGATCCCAGCACGGTTCTTAAAAGTGTGTCCACACTAAATTGGATTCTTCACCCGTAATGGCCATGTCAAGCATGGTTGTTACTGATTTTGCCTTCCTTTTGTGGCTATAGCAGCCTTTATCTTTTTCCCTAAAAACATGTTTTGCAACAAAATAAGAGGTTTTTTCCTGTACTAAGTACCCTTGTAAGTTTTGTTCTTATTTTTTTTGGTTTTGAGTGGATTTTTTTGTTTGCTTGGTTGATTGCTTTTTTGCGTGTATGTTGTGGTGTTGCACTTTTGTTTGTTTTTAAATTATTTTTCTTGAATGGACCATGTTTTGGGCTCTTGCCAGAACATCAGTTTTCAGAGACAGCAAGGGTTTTTTAGACGGTTGTATTTGCTGTTTAGTTTGGTGGGGTTTGTGTGTTTATTGGGTTTTTTTTTGGTTGGTTTGTTTGTTTTTTATTTTAGGTGTTGTTTTAATGTGTGTGATGGTAGTTATTGCTTGCTAAGTCTGTCAGACTAAGTGTATTCCTGGCAAATGACTTGCTAAAATTTTCACTCCTGGTGATGTTACTTTTTTTTAGTGCTTAAAGTTTTTCTTCCTTCAGTCCTTAAAGTGAAGAAACAGAAATTTGTACAATTGCACCTTTGGTTGCATCCTATCTATTGTGGTTGTTGCTGAGCATTAACATTGGCTCACAAACCATTTCCCCTGTGATTTCCTTTCCACACTGCTGCATAGAATTCAAAACTAACAAGGTTCTAACTAGAAGAATAAATTTAATCCTATCTGTAAACTGAGTTTTTCTAGTCTGGAAACAGATGCCTTCTCTCCTCCCTTCAACTTTGGGGCTGGCTTTTGCTCTTGTCCCTTACTTCTGCTGTTTGTGAGGTTTTAGTAAATATTTATTTCTAATTTACTAGCAATTTGGAGCTGTTAATGGCATGCATGAAATAGTGGCTAGTCCCATGTCCAGCTTCATATCTTTGCACAGAGACTAAAATGACAAAAAAAAAGCCTGAAAAAGAGTCAAAAGAAATAAAACTCTCTACAAGCTCTAAACTAGAGCTTACAGGCTATGAGGGCTGGTTGTCTTCCTGGTGTTGCCAGCCTTAGTATGTAAATTAGCTGAGCTTTCTTAGTCAGAAACTCCGGTAGGGCAGCGTCTTAAAAGAGCAAGAAATTTTGGCTCATCAAAAAAATCTACTAGCAGACTTCTTTATCAAAATGCTATATTCACCAACTAACAAGTTCTCTGTATATGTTGGCCTTGGCCTTAGACAAAACAGGTGGAGCTTACAGTGCAGCCAATTTCCAAATTCTATCATTGCTTATTCAAAAGCAAGAGACATAAATTTTCTTGCTTATTCATTGAACTGAATCCTTAGGCCATTCCTCTGGCCCTCAGTTTGAAAGAATGCTAATTACTTTCTAATTGCAGCAAGCTGGCATCAAATCAGTCTCTACTCAGACAAAATTTCTATGCCTGTCAGACAATAAAAGACTTGTATGTTGATAAGCTCCTTTGAATCTGCTTAGAAGTTACACATTCAAATCTCCCTTAAAATATGGTTTCTATTTGAGGGAAAATAAATATATTTTGTAAACCTATCTAATTATACTTGAATAGCAGTCTCTAAAAGAAAACTAATTTCTTTTCTTGTCAAAAGAACAGCTCTGGAAAATGCTTTTTCTTTAAAGTTTGCTTCTGCTTTACAACCAAAACAAGGCTGAGAAGAGAAATATTTGAACCTAAACAATTGTGTCAGATTTTTCAATTTTTTATTGGAGCCCCTTAAAAGGGCAATAGAGGGGAGAAATCAAAATGGTACCCAAACTTAGATCAGGGTCTTATATGCTTAACTTGAATAAAGGAGTGAAAAATGTCCTTAAAAAATATCCAAAACATTGATGACTCAGACAAGATGAATGTCCTGTGTTGAAGAGAAGAATGTAAGTCAGACAGCCTTTATCTAAACTTTCTCAAGTAAAACTGCAGTGAGAGTGTTTTTTAGTTGGAGAGCACAGATTAGGACTTCAGATATCTCTTTGGTACTCATCCAGACCTAATGTAGACAAATTTACAAACTTGGTTGTAGGATTCAAATTCACAAACTGTAGAGTGAGGTTTTGCATCCATAGATTTCCACCCCTGCTCCCCCATGCAGCCAGGGGTCTGTGGAGGGTCCCTGCCACAGCAGCGTTGCTGTGGAGCATAAACCTCTCTCTGCCTTATGATTTTACTGCGTGGCTCAATCCTTGCCAGTCCTTATTATCTTCCCCCTCTAAGCCTCATGTATTTTTCTGAATCTTTCTCCGTTTTCCTAGGTTTAAAACATGGAAAATCTGGGAGAGCTCTTTGGAAGTGTCACTGTTGTTTGCGTGCTTTACATTAAGCTCTTAACTTTGTCTTGCTTCCTTGCATGTTTCCCGAAATAATTTTTTAAGGTGCGAAGGGCTGTCCTTGTATCTTTGAGTAATTGCAATATTTAGAACTGCAGGATGTGGAGTCATGCAGTGTGGTCTGGTGCACAATTAACATCTGTTGGGTAGTTCATTCTTCTGGCGTGTTTCCAGCTCATGCTGAGAATGTGAGTACAGAATAAGTCAAACAATTTGTCCAAATTCTTCAACCAGGTAACAGTGGCTTATGGAGAACTTGAGCAATTATATACATTTATGTACTGGGTGTTAACAAGTGACTAGTAAAATAAGCATTTTATGACTACTGCAAAATATCTTTGTAAATGTTTCCTAGTAGGTTTGTGTATTGAAATTACTGGACTCTTGGATGTTTACATTTGTCAGAGTGCCGAGTTCATTAGCTGGAAAGAAAAATCAATACATTAAGAGGAGAAGAAGAAGGAGAACTGCATAATAATAACATAGATCCAACTGCTAATCTAAAAATGGTTTAGTTTTCATTATGTTTTAAAAAAAAAGTCCATTTTGTTCTTTTTTTGCACTCATTCAGCTTCACATAAAGCTATTAGATGAATTTTTATGTTCCACCTGTGCCTGAAAAAATGCATGTTTTATTAGATAATATGTGTAACAACTATTCAGTGTTCTGTAGAGAACTGGGAGCTGTCCAAATTGCTGCAGTAATCTAATTGTTAGCAGTAACATTCTGGACAGTGGTCATGCAATGAGTTCCTGTAGCAGTTTTTTCTGGCTACTTCAAAGAGTTTGAAACTGAGTATTTTGAAACAGTAGGAAAAACCAGTAATTGTGCTGCTAAGCACCAATTCAGTTGCTACAGCTGCTGCTTTACTTCAGTCCTTAAAAATATTTACTGTGTTAGTGTCTGTAATATCACTGGAATTAGGTGGAGTGTTCTAAAGGGTTGCTGTAAAATACAGTCAGATGGCCTATTTTATGGTTTGTTTCTGGATTGATTTTGTTTTGTCTTTTTTTTCTCTAAGAATAAAGATTTTTTTTTCTTTACCTTATCACAGTCAGGATATTAACACAGCTGTGCAGTGACACAATATGGCAACAGAGATATGCTGTCTCAACAGTTAAATAATCAGATTTTCAAACAGAGACTAATTCTTAATTGCTTCATTTCCATTTGCTTTGGGTAGAATTCCAGTTTTTGATACACTCAGAAGTATGAAGCAGCCACTTGAGCTTTGTAAATCCACCCCCAACAATCCTGAAATGGCCACTTGGCTGCTCCCAACCACTGTAGGTGTCTGACTCTAAAAGGTACCATGTTCTCCAGTACCACAGCAACTTGAAGACACAAAAACTTGTGCTACTTCAGGAAAAAAGCCCTACTTAAATCTTGTCTTTGAGTTTCTCTATTTATTATGACTAGAAGCACCACTTTGGAGCTTTCCATGTTTTTTTTGGGCAGAGGGAGCAAGAGAGGCTCCATTTCCTGCTGGCAGGTCCAGAAGCAGGACTTGGGACAAGGTGTGGTCTGTCTCAAATCCCTGCTCTGGCCTTACTGGAAACCTGGAGACCCTGTACTGCTTTCACTTGCCCTCTAAAAGGGCAATGCAATGATGCTAATTACTGACATCCTCAGGATTTTTCAAAAGTTATGGTTCTCAGTGACTTTGATTATCTTTGAACTGGGTCTTTGGAGAGATACTTTACATCTGGGCAGAAATAGAAGTCTTAAGAGCATCACACTGGTAACTTTAAAGGATTTTAAATAGATAATTTTCCTGGCTTAATCTTTTGATCATCTCTCCCTTTTTGCAGATCTTCAGTCACTTCGTCAGATGGGTTACAAATCTTTTTCTTTGAAGCTTTCATAGGCTACCTTCAGACTACCAATGATTTCTGACTTGGTATTGCTTTTTATCTTCAGAAAACTCACCAACAGTGTTGTCAGCTGTCATAGTTGTTTTAATTTGATTTAATACTGTCTGTATGGGGTTTTTTTTATTGTTGATAGTGATATTTTGTTTCAACTATAAATCCTACTCACAATAATGCTTTGCTTCTTGCACGTCTGTGTTCAGGCTTGAGGCTGCATCTTGAGGTTGTAACTTCCAATTTCTTTTTGTAATACCTAAACAAGTTTGAAATTAAAATATGTTAGTACATATGTGTTCATTACAAAGTGGACTTTCAGGATTTCATTAGCATCTGGTGTGTTGCTTAATGTGTTCTTGTAAAGCTAATTAAGTGTTATGCTATAATCCATAATTGTATTTTATTTTTTCTTAGCAGTACAGCAGGCTGCTACAGGGAAGAAATAAGTGAATGATGAAGAACATCATTGTGTGTTATATTTAGATCTTCTGCATTTGTTTGAATAACAACAATAATCACCACAGTGGCCAGACATGTAAAAGTCTAATTTACAGATGCAGTGAGCTTAGTATAACTCTTAGAAGAATTCAGTAGTATCTGCAGATGCTCTGCATTTTGAGGCTCAGATGTGTAATACTACTATTTCTTAATTTTAAAACAAGCCATTGCATCAGCTGTTGTTTTTAAAAAGTGCTGTATAGCACAATTACACTGTCTGAATTACCTGCCCACAGCAGTGGCCCACATCTTTGAGCTTTGTTGAATCATAAAATTGGCTGCACGGGTTGAGCCTGGATTCACCTACCGCAGCAACAACTGTAGCAGGCTATACTGAGTTTAAAAGTATGACTTTGGGATGTGTCGAGCTCCCACTGAGATCACCCTTGATGGGTTATGTCACCTCGATCTGGACTCAAATATCTGTGAAGGTACAGGGAGGCTTTTAGCTTATGTCAGTGAGCACATCCCAATGTCAGTAAGTTCACCCTTCTTCCACAAAAATGAAAACATCTTCCTCTTCAAATTCATTGGCCTTCCTAGACCAATGTCTCCTTAATCTCTCTTTTAAAGCCTTTAGGATTCAGGCTGTCTCTTCCAGTACTTCATTCTTCTTAGAGTTTGAGCTCATATATGTAATTAACTCTCTTTCTAAACTTAAGCAACCTTCATTTTATTGATGTTTCCTCAAAAGATTCATGCTACCTGGACTTCTGATTTTTCTTGTTGTTGTCTTGGAATAATCCCATGTGAAGTTCTTGAATTCATCTATTTAGCCTTAAAATGTTGGTGTGCCTGTATCTTGTTTTCACAAATGGTGAAATGTAGGTGATAATGTTACCCTGCCACCAAGGTCTTTTGAGAATCCATTCATAAAAGATTATTAATCTCTCTAATAAGAGGCTTGTGAGCACCTAAAGCAATCAGAATGGCATGTAACCATCACACTGAATAGCAGGTTTAATGTGCATTTCGCACAACCCTTATAAATGAAGTTATGTATGTAAAATCAGAGAATTTATTTATGGCTTTGATATAAAATGTTTTACTAATTTTTTTGGCAAGAGATAAGAGGGTTGATTCCACAGGATTTCATTGGCCAGCCAGGACAGGAAGGGGACCGCAGCTTTCATTCCTGGCACACTGCTGAACCTTCTTCCAGCAACCAGAGACAGGCATATTTAGGAGGGGATTCAAGACTCTTGAGTGAGAGGTACTGCTGAGCTGCTGGGGCTCCAGGTTCCCCACTGTCTGGGTGCTCAGAGGAGCGAGCACTGTGATACAAAATGCAAATTCTGCTTCTGTTCCTTCACATCAGATCAAAAATATCTGTTCTGCAAAGATAGAGATCTGGGTTTAAAATTGAGAATAAATGCAATATTTTATGAAAGATACAAGAAATATTTATGGATTGAGCACAAGCCTTACTCATGCCACTTGAGGTTTCCCCAGTCCCACCTATGTCTTTTATATGCTGTTCTCATTCAGTGAAACACCTCATTTTCCTGTTTTACTGAGAAGAGTGGAGTAACTGTTTTAGCAAATATTGCCTTTCTGGTAATAAACACTGGACCTTCCTTCTGACATCTGCCAAAACCTACAGTGGCCCAGAGAAACCATAATGTGCTGAGCCATGTAATGCCCTAATGAAATGTCAGGTCCAGAATAGGATGAAACACCTACAATCTTATTGAGTGGTTGCTTTGTGCTAAGGGTTTGATCCAAAGCCACTGGATGAGAACATTTAATATCAACTAAATATGCTAATAAATAAACTATATGCTGTGACATATATACCCTAATCTATGGTTTTTAATTTGCATTTGTCTTGTTCAACCCAGGCTGCACTATCTGGCCATTCTTCAGTGGCATCAAAGAACCAAAGAAGCAACAGCTGAACTAGGACAAATGAAAATAATTCAAAGTCTGCAGAAGCTGTTTGCTGGCTGATTGTGTGTCCTTTATGAAATGCCATCCTTGCTGGCAGCTGAAGAACCAGCACCACAGTTCAGTGCCCTTCTGGCCTGACAGTAGGAAAACAAGAGTGGAACAAAACAATAGCAGTGTATACAATTCTCTTTGTTCCTTAGCAATACAACAAGGTTATTCCTTGCCTGAAAGACACAGACTAAGCAATGACAGCACAACAGTGGCTCTGGCTGAAAAGTCCTGTGTTCCCTGCATGTCGTAGAGCACATTGTGATGCTCTGTAATGCCTTTCTCAATAAACAGCACTGATAAGACAAGATCCTTGCAGGCTTCCTGAGCTGCAGTGCCAGTCTCAGCACTAAGAAATCATGCTGGGCACTTGCTGTGGTGTGAAACGGAACTGTCTTCTTCCACTCAGCTGTATTAGGAATCTTTTCTAAATATTTGAAGACGTCTCAGCATAGCTGAGTACATTCCTTGGTAGCTGGGGTTAACATGTATTGTTGAATACATATATTAAGTGTAACTTAGGAGTTACTTCTAGGTTGGTTTAGTTGTGTCCAGGAATACAGATGTTTTCAGACTACGTGTTTAGGTGGAGGCAGGTACAACACAGAAGCAAAATATGGAGGTACTTGATATTCTTTTAAAATATTGTTTTTAAAAAGCCTTTAAATTTGCCTCAAAATATCAAGAAAAAAAGGCTGGTAATTCATGACTGAAAGGCAAATAGAACAGAGGAGATTGCATTCATTTGTTATCAGTCTGTGGTACAAACCCAAATACATTACTGCGATGAGAGTATTGGAAGAACCCGTTACTAGGCCTTTAGATAAACTTGTCCTAACAGCTGTTCAGTGGCATCAGTTTCTAGTTAATGATGTATTCTGATTTGTCATATATGAGATACTTTTAATGAATAATTCTGAGAGTTCAGAAAAAAAAGTGTTCAGAAATGGAATTTCCCACTTTTTCAATTGCAGTGGTTTACTGCAGCTGAAGGTAGAGTTACACTCAGGACAAATAGTTGATTTCTTCTGTTGTCAGTTTTCCCACTTAGCCTTCCTGAAGACCTTTGTTCATTAGTGGTTTTTGAAACAGCCAAAGATTCTGTGCTGATAAAAGCTTTTGAAGTGTTGCTGTTGTCTGGAGTTATTCCATGTTTACAGGAAATTAGTGCCTGACCCACACAGCAGCTTTTCTACCAGCATTTGTTCTCTCCCTGCAATTTCCCAGTCTTCCCTGTTTTCAGCCATTTGGGGAAGTGAGCTGTTTCCAGAGCTAGAACTGGCAGGCAGGCCCATATCTAACAATTTGTCACAATTTCCCTCAAGGCAGCTTCTTTTCAGCCTTGCTGTAGTTGTGGAGGCTAATGTCTACATGTTATTTACATATGTACATATGTCTACATCCATCTACATAATGTTTACATATGTTTTTCTTGTGCAAATCTGGTTTTGAGTACCATGTTTTCACACCTTTACCCAGACAAACTGTGGTGTTCTTATTCATTTCTGCATATAGAGCTGAATTTAGTCTTGACAGCCAGCTGTTTGCTTTGCTTACTGACATTTCCCAGCAAGAACATCCCTAAAGGAACAACAGTGAGTTTTCTGTGTGAGATGCCAGACAGTCTCTGCCTTTGAGTGCAAATGGCATCATGATGGAAAAGCAAGTCATTTCGGAAGTTTCAGAAACTTGCTGCGAGAACATCTACTCTGGAAACATCTCTGAGCTCTTCCCCTGGCACTGGAAGTATGGTGGCAATGCAACAGATGGGAAAAGGAGTAGTACAACATATTTCTGTGGCACTCCAACAGCCCACTGCACAGTGTTGAGTGTCTGAAATTAGTGTCATAATTTAAATGTGCCCAATAGGAACATTGTGTTGTCTGGGGATGTTGGAACTTCCTGATACTGCTGGAGTAAAGGAGACTGAAGTTCCTAATGAGTCTCAACATATGTCTTAGTCCATTAGCCACTGTTGAGGGTAACTCTATGCTACAAAATTAACCTTTCAAGACCCTTTCTGTGGGCAATGGGGGAGTGACAAGAAGTTAAAAACAACTCTCTATTAGGCTGCCAGCCTGAATTGTTCTGAGAATCTGATCTCACCTCACCAGGAGAATGGGAAAGGTGTCATGGCTCGCTGGACTGAAGTTGGCTTTTGTACCTGCTGCTGGGCTCCTGCCCCAGCTCAGAGCTTCCCCCACTGAGCAGCCACAGAGAGTGCCCTGTTCTGTGAAATGAAGCTGTAGGAAAATGCTGTGTTTTGCTCTACGAAACTGACATAGCTAATTTGTCTTAATTTTGTGAGGGTATACTTATTTCACTGATAACAAATGGAAACATCCTGGTATGCCAAGCAGATATACTTTTGCAGAACAAGTTGACAGCCCAGGAATAGTCTGTTCAAGATATGTGGTGGTGCTTAAGACATTATGATTATAAATGAGCATCTAAAGTGAAAATTAGCAAGGTAGTCTAATTTATTAAACCTGTATTTGGATTTTACATGTACACCTGATATTGGATCAATTATTGCTAAGCTGTGTTCACTGTAGTATAAATTCAGTATACTGATTAATTCCAGTCTGCTTGTTTGATGTAATATGAAGCTTTTTTGGTAGTATCTAGAGCACAGCTTAACCAGTAGTGATTTCATGTTAATTACTGTATATCTTAATACTGCAATTTTACTTGTAGTTTAGAACAAGCTGCAGTTAGACAGCAAAACTCATCTTCATTTCCAAGTAATTCTGAAAATAACCAAGTTCAAAAAGTATTTCAATTACTTAACACTGATTGTAGAAATTAATCTTTTCCATTTAAGAGTATTTGATTTGTAATTGATTTTGTTTGAATTTTTTTTTTTACTCTCACTGTTCCATTATACTAGATCAGACTTCTAAGAAAGTCTGTTTTATAATTACTTTTGGTATCTTTTCCCAAAACGTAGTCATTGGTGTTATCATTTATATAAAGTAATTTTAGTTGGCAATTTTGTGATGCTTAGCTATTGGATCTGTGATTCCAGATTAGGTTTTCAGACTATACTTCTCTCAGAAACAAAAAAACAAAAGAAAAAGGCAAAAAACAAGGCTATTATAAGGGTTATAATAATTCTTCTATTTCTTGAGTATATGTTGGAGAGTGTTCTCTGTTATTTTTCTAAATGGTGACTACTTTGGTTTCTGTGCATCTCCAACAAATCAAGCTGCTTTGAATATTTCCTACTGGGATAACACAGACTACATATTTATGTTCAAACTTGTCACCTTTGCAGTGTCCCATCATGTAAAACTTTACCTGAGATCATGCAGCACAAGGGGGGGGTTCTGCCTTACTGCTGCTTTGAAAAATAGTCTGTGTGTGTCTGTGCATGTGTGGGTCTGTGGCGCTGTGGTTCATCGTGTTGCCTGTACTGACAGTTGGGATAAATCATCTCCAATGGTGCTGATTTTTGTCGGTGGAGATACCCTGTGACTGTACACCCAAGACATGATGTGCCTGTGCTGTGGAAAGCGTGCCTGAGGCAGTGGGCTGCAAAATGAATCTTAGGCTGAAAGCAAGGATTGGGCTGGCTTGAGCTGCTTGCTTAGAAAGCAATAAAAAATAATAAGAATAATAAAAAAAGCCCAGTTACAGGTCTTGTTAAGGGAGATATGAAGTCACGTTTTTCCTAAGATATGTCAAGAGACTCATTTCCACAGAGGCTGCATAGATCACATCCACTATCCAGACTTCATCTTAAACGCAGAATCTAGTCATCTGTATGTTTTGAAAAAAGTTATGGCATTTTCTTGATGTATGATACTTCCCAAGGCAGTTGCAACTGAAGTATTTGATGGCTGGAAAACTTGATTGTGTGTAGAGATTTGTAGTTAATATACCTTTATGAGACTCTCTTAAATAGAAAATAACGATATGGAAATTCACAGATATGGACTAACCACCTTCTAAATGCTCATATCGTGGCCAGAAGACCACTTAGCAGTTTGGACATATTTTAGAAATATTTTTTTTGTCACTAGACTGAAACTATGATCTGTGATTTCTTGTCAGATCAGCTGAAGATTTCATGACTGATGTTGGGGAAATACCTGAGTTTTCCTGTGTCATATTCAATGTCACTGTACCTTGTTTAATTATGCTGCAGATAATGGAGATAAAACTTAGGCATTTCACAGAGATGTGTGGGCATAATGTGTGTTTGTAGCAGCAACTGGTTTTGCTGCACACATGGACCTACCACAGTGATGCCCTTTTGATGAGGGCAATTGGACATTAATATCGCCAAAATAAATTCATAGTACTAAATAATGCTTCAGTTTGGTGTGAACTCAATACTACTTTAATAAGAAATACTGTAAACCACAAATCAATTAATAGGTGTGCCATAAGGTCCAGCACTGCTTCTGTATAGGGATATCTGCATTGCAGTGTCTGTGGGTGATCATCTTCTAGATGCTCTGAGAAAGCACAGTCTCAAGAGCAAAAGTTCTCTTGCTGGAATGGAAAACTCTAGCAAGGAGTTGAAGTGATGCTAATTTAGAAAATCATGAAGTACACTCTAAGTTGAGCTTTACTAAATAAAGTAAAAGCAGCTTCTTAGAACTAATTTTGACTGCACAGATGATTCTGTATGAATCTGTATGTTGAGTTCAATGTTTACCTTCTCCATAATTTTGAGCATCTTTAAACCATACAGCAATATAAAGAAAAACGGAGGTAAAAGAGAGGCCTCCTGTGATGTTCAGCAGTCGTGGTGCCTTAGAGTTAAGTAGTAAATACAGGATTTTTCCCTAGGACTTTGGTAGACTTTCAATAGGACTGACAAGTCTGAAAATTGGAAAGATTTTCCTGAAGTGAGAAAATGATTTTGGAGTGAAATAACCATAATTGAAAATGCTCAGATTTCTAATTTTCCATATGTTTGACTAGGTTATTGCTGTCACTGCCGTGATAATCAGAGTGCCAGGAAGTTAGCAAACATGTAAGAATTGTGCATCATTTAGAAAGACTCATTTGTAAGGGACGTACAATTCTCCCACCACCTGCTTTTTAGCCTCTAACTGCAGTGGTGGATGAGAGCATCTGTTTGTTTCTCTGCAAATACATTTAATATATTGTCTGCCTAAATGTGATGGGAACTTATGGTCCTTGGAGTAAAAAACATGTATTTATTCCTTCCTGGAAAATAGGGGACTGTCTGTATAATTCCTTTTCTTGACTTCTAATTCAAATATATACTTTTCTTCTGTTAATTCCTAACATTAATTTTTTGTCATTATTCTTACCCTTTCATAATTCTTCAATGTTATTTACAGCAGTTGTGCCATTTACAAATTGGTAGTCAAGACTTCAGGGCCAGAGGAGGAGCATGTAAAGGGGATAAAACCCACTTAATGTATATAACTTGCTAGTTTAAGGAAGAGATCAGAGCTTTACGGCCCAGGATGGATGAGAAAATTTTAATCCCGTTCTCTTCTGCCTTTGGAGAGTGTTCAAGACACAAGACTACTGCAGCAGAGCAGGCTGCAGCATTTCTACTTGTAGCTGCTGTGGGTTCAGTCGCTGTTTGGAGATATCTCCTTCCCTGTCGAGCCCTCAGTGACTCTGTCCAGGTTCTAGATTGCAGCACTTAAGTACCTGACTAGATCTATCTGTAAATGAGAGATACTCCTGTCATGTAAGGAGTCTGTGACAGAGAAACAGTGTTGGTCTCCAAACACTCAAAACAGTGAGAGATTATGTTTGGTAGAGTGGGAAGCAGATAATCTTAACAAGTCGCTACTTTTATTCAAATTAATTTATCATTGAAAAAGAAAAATAAGGATTTAAATTCTTCCACTTTTTTGCTGAAACAGTCTGAACTGAACAGCAATTTAACCCTTGTGACCTCTGCAGATCTCTAATGTGGATAATCATCCCGTTCATAGACAGGCGTGCATCAGTGTCACATACTTTTCAATCCATCAATAATTTCACAAAAGCTTTAAAATTATTTTATTTTAAATCCTACTTTAATGTTAGAAGAGGGATAAAAGTATTAGCCTGAAGCAATGAGTATGTACATTTTGCATAAGCTCTTATTCTTTAGCCAACTGAAAATAAGCTTATAAATCCATTGTCAAATTCACACTGGTGAGGGTGGCAATTTATGGTTCGGTAGGATTGGCAATAATGTCCTATGATTTTGCAGCAAGAAGTTCTCAATCATTCCCTGCTATTATAATTGCATTTCTTATGATTTTAACAAGTTTGCCATAACAGAGCAGTGTGAATTCAAAAGACTCCTCTGGAATTGTCTTCCTCTTTTTTTTTTCCTATGACTCCTTAGTTTCTCTTCTCTCTTAAATCGCCTCTATCATTAATCCTCTGTTTCAAACATTCACATTAAAGTATCTTTTATGCTATACCTACACAGTGTAATATGTACTGTGTAAAGGCACTCATGGTAGCTGTGAATGAGCTAACTCGGATAATGGGACACAGCATTGCACTTACTGGGTCTCATCCACTGTCTTCTGCTTCTCATTAGGACTCTGGCAAAGCCAACTCTGCTATTTTTTATTGATGCAGTACTGACACAAGTAGAAATCTTCCTAGTAGCGTTGTGCAAGTACAGTGCAGCAATTTGAGGATGTACAAATACATAGAAAGACACATCACTAAAAAAAACAAACCTTTTTCTCACTTTAGAACAATGTTACTGGCAAGGAAATGACAGAAGAAATTAAAAAGGGTAAAGATACAACTAATCTGATGGACTTTGGAAAATGGACAAAGCTATATTTAAAATCATAATGAAATGCTCACATAGATATTAAACATCCATATCTGACTGAAGCTGGAAGAAGTATTTAATAAGTAAAAGGGCATAGCTTGAAATAAATTTGAAGTGGATGTAACTGTAACGTGGTATGACATAAATTGAAGCAAGTTGAACTGAGTAACAACTGAGTTGCTAACAGCAGACAAACAAGACTTGCTGCACTACACATGAGAGTGTCACAATGAGGACAGCAGCTGGGAGAGGAAGGGTAGTCCTTCCATTAGTCCTCTGGAAAATGTAGAGATTTAAACTGGGATAAATTTTGAAAGAACAAGAGATCTTTAAGATTTTAGCTGCATTTTACAGTATTGTGGTCTGCCTTATTATGGTTTCATCTGTGGCCAGCAGCTTTAGATTATGGGTCTGTCTGACCAGCATGCAATTTTTCCTCACTGAATATGGGGATGCTCCCTGTTTGGTTGCACTCTGCCAGAGCTAATTGATGTTTGCATGGTTCTTAGCTGTGGATAAGTTCAGTTATGCACCACCTGAGGAGGCAAGTGCTTGTTTAACCCCTGATGTTTCTGCTCCTGGTGCATGTTGCTGCTGCAGCATCCTCTCCTCAGCTGCTGTGTCCCCTCTTTTCACCTGTGTCAGGGCCATTGCTAAGCAGCAGCCAGGCAAGATGTTCCCTGATGGAGCTACACTTGGGTTTTTTTACTATACAGTAGCTTCTGATCTGCAGAAAAAGCTGAGTGTTGGCACCAGTGCTGTCACTGATACCTCGTGTGTTCTCAGCCCTCCACCTGTCTTGGCCATTGGTTTCTGTCTGTGACATACATAAACTTTTCCCTTTTATTGCAGTGTAGTTTTGATGACAAATGTTTGTGTACTCCCTCCCTTGCCACAAAATTGGTGTGCTTTATTCCCACAGCTAGGGAATGGATGGGGAAAAAATAGGGCAATTTCTTCTGTCACCTGTTCTGTTTGTAGACAGTCATCTCCCATAAAATATCCCAATTCCTCTCCATTCACCCTATCTGATTTATTTGATGAGATTCCTGTGAGGCTGGTGTGGTTATGCAGCAACACAACAAGGTATTTCTGCTACGAGCACTGAAGGATCCTGATTTCCACCAGATGCTCCCAAGATTTAGTCCAAATGAACCAGGTCATCTTTTTCTTCATGTGTCTGCCCATGTTAGCCTGCTGATGCAGGAAAACACTCTGCGTGTGATTGGACAGTTATCCTTATTTCCTCTGAGTGTCAGGCCACAGAGATATCGCCATTGTTTAAATTGGTGCATTTTATCGTTTCACTTCAAAGGGCCAGTGATGTGCAACACATTAATTGGCACTTGTTGGGATGCATGGGGCTTCTCAAGTGTTGAAGGATTTAATCACCATTCAACAAATAATGTAGTGGCCTAGAACTTTTTTTCAAACCATCAATGAGCTTTAAAAGAGGCCATTCTGCATATAAAGTAATATTGGAAAAGGAGGAGAGAAAGATGTTAAAAAAAGTGAAAATTGTTCTTCACTTCTGTTCATTGCACATTTACCAAAATCAATGTGTCTGCAAATGTAACTTGTCTCATAAATCATTAGGTCACAAACCTGCACAATGTCAATGTGTTGTCACTATCCTATTAAATTAAATTACTAACCAAGGTGATAGTTAACAGCACATTTCACAGGGAACAATGTTTTAATGTATTGAGGATGCCTAATAAATATGTCAGCTTATATAATTTGGAATCTTTTAGGTAAAAGAAATACCAGAGGGAGATAAAGATAAAGGAGGATGGGGAAAAAAGCCATCTAGTCACTAAGGATATAACATACTGAAATACCAGGCTGCCATAATGAGAAATGTCCTACTAAATCCCTATCCAGTAATCATCAAAGATGGGTTGAATGGGTTATATTTAGATCTGGAAATATAAAACTCAAGGGGATTGGTAGACTTACAGATAACAGTCTCAGTTGAGGTGAGAAAAACTGAAAGGTGAACTCTGAACTTTATATTTACTGAACGTTCCTTTCAACTTTGTTTATAAAAGGGAGGGAAAGACTTTCATCTACTGAAGAAAACAGTGAAATAAGCTGATTTACAGCTGTTCCAACTCCCAGAAATTTCACCTTAAACGGTAATATCTTCCCTGCTCTTCTGTTTGTCTAGTGTGGGAGTAGCTTGCCTTTTTTTTCTTTTTTTTTGCAATAGCCAAAGTTTAAACACACATTTCACAATCCTAATCCTCTTGCCCAGTGCTTTAGAAGAAGAAAGAGAGCTCGAAGAACTCCTACTTTTATGATACTAAATGAAGAATAAATAATCAACAAGTTCATACTTCTGTCTGAATAGGTTGGTGGGTGCACCATCCAAATTGCAGTCCAGGCCAGACCTGTAGTGTATAATACTGAATATTTTACTGATTGATTTTGATGGGACTTGATTAGTCTAAGGTCTTGGTCCTTAACTCAGATGGTTAGCTGGGTACATTAGCGTGCCTAAAGACAGCACTTGCAGTCCAACATTGTTTGGCAAAAGGAAATGAAAGCCCAGCACTACTGGTCAAAATTGAGCCAAAAAATGGTGCTCTAAGAGAGTTGCTCACTACACTGAACAATTATTGCCATATTTTTTGCCATTCAGCATGAACCTCTGTGTTCTGTCTGTGTCTAATATTAACGATGCCACATTCATTTCATGGCTTCTGTGATCTTCCCTAAGGACAATATGCAAGTCAAATGTCGATCCTTCTCAAGCTGTAGGGAAAAGAAGGAAGCAGGAGACAAAAGCAATGAAGGAAAAGATTATTTTTGAGTAACAGAAGCTCCTGTGTCATCAACATCAGTTGTTAAGCAAGAGGAAAGGCACCATGAAAAGGAGTTGGTGTGTAGTCATAGTGTGAGATCCTTTTGAGAATTAATTAGCTGAGACAAATGTGCAATTGAGTGTAGTATACTTTGTACATATGAAATTTATCTTTTTATTTGTTGGTTCATTCCACAATCTAAAATGTTATCTATCAATAGAATTCCCAGGATAAGGTCCATTTTTTTGTGTGGTTTGAATATAATAGTGCATGCAAATTTTTGAAACATGGATACCTTCTGTTTTTACAGGGAACTATTATCTTATTCTCTAGCATTTATACTGTTATATAATGCTAATGAGTGTGATTAGGCTCTGAATCTTACAGCTTGAGATCATCTTTATTTTTACGAGGTATTTTATGGTCATTTTAAATTATAGCATAAAACATTTATTATAAAGAAAAAGGAAGTGTCTATCTGAAAGACATGAATTATATTGAAGTTCAAGTTATTTCTTGTTAGGATATATTTTACAATTTTTTTTGCAAAGTGTAGTAGTGATGGAGCACTTTTTCCTACCACCATCATCAGGAAAATCTATGTTCTTTGGGTAGGAAAAGGACAAAAGTCCTTTATAAAATAGCAGTCGTGGAAAGGTTTTGATAAGTGTATTTGAGTCTGCATAGTCAGGTAAAATTCTGGTCCTAGCAAGGTATACAGGAATTTTGTGGTAAACTTAAAAACCTGCAATATTGCTCCTTACTACAAGATTTTCTCCCCTGAGATTCACAATTTGAGAAATCGCAGATGCCTTTCAAACATTCCATCTCCGTGTGCCTCACATAAGGCAGTACTTCCAACATGTGCTTTCAAACAGAGCTATTTGTAGGGGTTTGTTGCTGATGGTCTTGGCAGGCACTTGTCTCAACTTCCTCTGCTCTTGTGATAGTGGCAATTGTAGAGGTAAATGTGCCATGTTTGTATTCACTCCTAACAATGCCTGTGTTTCTCTTTTCACACTGACAAGATGGAGCAGTTGCTTAACAAACAGCAAATGGTTTAACCTAGCAATCTAATAAAGCTCATCATAAGCTGATTTTATTTATTATGCTGGTCTCTACAGAACATAATTAGTGACTTCTTGCTGCTTCATTCTTACAGTGAAGATTCCTTGTTCAGCCCATGTGTTTGAGAGCCCTATTTCATATTTTCTGTCATTGTCACTTTAAAGATGATTGCAGTTTTTCCACATTTTTCTCTCCCTCTGTTTGCCGACTGCATTGATTTTCATAGTCATGACATATTTCCTGCTAACAGATTTCTGTCCACTCCTCCCACCTCTAAATCAATGTTTTTAATACTTCAAAAACTCATCAGTAAGAATGGCTGCAAAATTTAGTCACTTCATTGACAGTTGTCTTCTGATTGATGCTGAAAGCTGTTTGCACTCACAGTTTCCATCATATAGTTAAGATTTTTTTTGACTGGAATTCACTGAGGTCAGTGAATGAGGCAAATCATTTTATTTCTGTAAATTCACTGGAAATAAAACTTGTAAAACTGCTAACTAATTTAAGGGCATTTGTAGTGGTTTGACCCTGGCTAAATGCCAAGGATTTAGACAGCCAACTCTCTCACTCCTCTCCTTGCAAATGGACAGAGGAGAGAAAAAAACTAAAAGTTTTTTCACGAACTTTGCGATAAGGACCATAAACTCCTTAGTGATTTTTTCAAAGGCAAAACAGGCTCCAACTTGGAATATTGAGAATTTATTATTATCAAAATCAGAGCTTAAGAGTGAGAAGTTCCATAGATCTTACAGACACCTTTTTCCCTCCACCCCTCCCTTTTTCTAAGATCTCCCTCCTTCCCCAGCGGCCCAGGAAGACAGGAATGGTGGGGTTATGGTCAGATGTTGTTTCTGCCTGTGCTCAGAGAGAGTCCTACCCCTGCTTTCCTCATGGGGTCTCCTCCATGAAAAAGAGTCTGTCACAAAACTGCTTTGTGGGTCCATCCCACAGACAACAGCTCTTCAGGTGCTGCTGCCACATAGGTCAACTCTCCGTAGGTTGCAGTCCTTCAGGTATAGGCTGCTCCAGTGTGGGTCCCCCACAGACCACAGGTCCTACCAGGAAATCCTGCTCCAGTGTGGGTCTCCTCTTCCCACAGGCTGCAAGACTCTGTCAGGCTCCTGCTCCAGACATGGACATCCCACGGGATCACAGCCTCCTTCCAGCATCCATCTGCTCCAGCATGGGCTCCTCCATGGGCTGCAGATGGATCTCTGCTCCCTATGGTCCCCCATGGGCTGCAGGGGAGACAACCTGCTCCACCATGAGTCTGTGTCACGGACTGCAGGGGCCCCATTCTGGTGCTCCTTCCTCTCCTTCTCCAACTGACTTTGGTGTCTACATTGTTGTTAATCACAGATTCTCACCCTGCTCTTCTCCAACAGCCATCTTCATCTGCCCTGTACCTTTTTTTTTCTTCTTAAATATGTTATCACAGAGGCGTTACTATGACTCCTGATTGGCCTGGCCTTGGCCAGCAACAGGTCCAGCCTGGACCTGGCATTTGCTCTGCTGAAAATGGGGAAGCTTCCAGCAACTTCTCGAAGAAGCCTCCCCCATAGGCCCCCTCGCTACCAAAACCTGGCCACTAAAACCCAATACAGCACTCAAGGACTTGTTTTGAAAGATCATCTGTATTTAGTTCATTGTTGCTAAATACATTCATAATTTCACTGATCATAGGGCAAGATCAACATGGTTGGAGAGTGGGAAGTGCTCCTTCACATTACCCATCTCTGTCAGCTACTGACACTGTATTTCTAGCCTAGTCTGTTGTGATTTCTAAAATCCAGCAATATGAAAATATGTATGTTTAACCAGAAAACAATTTTTTTTTTCTGTAAAGTAGAGCTCAAGAAATTAGACATTTAGATGTCCTTAAGCAATCTCAAGCACAGCCTTTATCTTGAAAAGATGGGGGTCAACTGCAATTTTACAAGGGATGAGATCTGGCCCGTTGGCTGCCAAGTAGGTAATATTGAATTACAAGCAAGAATACTTTGTACCTGCTGTATTCTCTAAACAGTGGGCTTGACTCCTTCATTAAGAGTCTTCCTTATTTAGCTGATATAGTGCCTGAACTGTCTGTGTAGAATTATGGCAACGCTGAGGTCAGTTGAAAAGCCGAATTGAATGTTTGCAGTATTTTACTGTAAATCTTTCCATTTTATACCTATAAGTAGTAGCACTTGCACTACTTATAGGTATAGATCAATATGGATTGTTTAATTTTCTTTTTTAACAGGAGGAGAACAGGAAGAATTTCAGCATCAAGCAAACAGCTGAATACATCAGTTTTCTTTCACATGCAAAATAAACATTCATTGCAATATCTGGCATGTGTACCTTACTGTAATCATCATAAGAACAGCACATAACATTAGAATTTAATATATTTCCATTATGATGTAATTACATATTACTACATGTAATTTATTTATTCTTTTAAAAATTAGGTTATCATTCTTTGTCCTAATCTGGGGTATTAGGACAAATCTACCTTGGGGAAGCATTGAGAAGGTTGAAATGAGACTGGAAAACTGTTGGCCTGCTCAGCAACAACAGTAGGAAAGCAGTCCTGAATCTACACTTCTGATTAGGGGAACAAACAAATGGAGTCTAGTCTGTTGGCCATTGCCAACTTCCAGGATGGCAGAAAAACTAGTTTCTGTCTTCACTGGAGTCAGAGCTGGATGGGTATATGACTACTTTTGCTATGCAACATGTGGAGAATCTAAGCTTTGGGTTGTTTCCAGAACAGACCCTTAAGATATAGGGAGAGGTGTGTTGATTTGCATGGACAAGCTGTGTCTATTAACGGAATTGTTTAACATCGACCATCACTTGGTTGGTGCCCTGTTGACTGGATCTTTGGAACTGACCATGGGATCACTTTTTTTGGTGACGTAAAATATACCTGTTTTAATCAGGAAACAAAGAACTACTCCTGGTGACCTTGGGGGTTTTTGTTGGTGAGAATGACCATCAGAGCTTGTTTTGGGAGTCCATTATTGACAGGGGTGTTTGGAGTGATATTGTCCCACTCTAAACCTAGGGGATACATTGCAAGTCCATAGGAGGAAACAGCTTCTGTTACTGGTGCTAATGGACAGGATGAGGTGTTTACAGAAATCAAAGTTTTACAGGCAGACAACTAAGACAACAAACCTCACCTCCCAGCTGTAGTGGAAATCTGTGTCAGGAACAGAGCCATCCAGCAAATAAATTAATAGAGACTTTAAAACCAAACATAAGGTTTTATGGAAGGATGATTAAAATGACTGTTTATGTGCCTAAAGAAAACCAGATTTTGAGGATGGTACACTGGAATGGTGGTCCTTTTGTTGAGCACTGAATGAAGCTTTCTTTCAATATGAAGTATAGTCTTTTCCAGGAACTATTCTATCTCATTGGCACATTCTACTTATAGTATTAGACTGGGTGTATGAACTAATCTTTGTTCTAGACTTCATTTGCAGGCCATGGCTTCTATTATATTTAAGTGCTTCTCCTTGAAGCTCTAAATCAAGGGCAGCTTCCAAAGTGGGCAGCTTCTATTAAATGTAATTACTTTAATCAGAAGCTTATGCTAAAGGTGAGGCTTCTAAACAAGGGTAGGCACTAAATTAGAGCAGCTGCAGTTAAGAGCATGCATAGTAAAACTACCTCTATTAAATAAAGGATAGTAACTAATCAAGGAGGGATTACAAATGAAACTTTGCAGGGGTTGTGTATTATGCTATTCCCAAAATCGGAAACAACCTCTCCATATTTCCTCTCTTGTAAATGAACAATAAGACACCTAATGTCTGTTTCCTTGTGCACCTGTGGGTTCAAAGACTAATAAAGATTGATGCAATACTGTTACTGTTTATATGCCCTTATTTTCATGAAAAGGTTTAAAAAGAATGCTGGGGATTTTCAATGGCAATGTTGGACTCAGGAACACAAAGTCCAGAATTACTTTTGTGCTATAGAACCATTTATTTTTCTTTCTAACCATATTTTTTGACTCTGTCCATTTGTGGTCAGTTAAATTAGCCTGTCCTCCCAAAGTTCATGAGGTAGCATATAATTTTTCCAAGGGACCTTTTCTTCTTGGATTATTTATATCATGTCAGACTTCCTAATCTTGTCTATGCTCTGATGCTTTACCAAAACTCTGGTGATTCACTGGCTCTCGGTCCCTCCAAATGCTTCTCAGGGTTTGTTTTACCTATTGAACCCTATCTTTCTAGTCTTGATTTGGGAGAGAAATGGGTATAGCACTTCTTGACTCCTTTCTGTCAGATGACAGTAGTTTTCACCCAGCATTGCAGCCATTATTCAGGCAATAGTCCCCCCAGATTCCAGACATGAACTGCAGATGCAGGAACTAGAGGATGTGAAGGCCTCATCTAGTGCATTATTGAAGAAAAACATTTTTCTGAGGTGCTTGATATCTAAACTATGCTCACTCATCAGTGGACATGATGGAAAAACAGAACGTGTTCTTACTGGGATAAATACCACCAGAATATAGAGAACCCAACTCTGTTTTCTATGTTGACAGTTAAAACTAGTATCAGGTGAAAAAAATTAGTTGAAATAGGCTCAGTTTTCTTTGTGTGTTTAAAGGAACCAGATAAGAGCAGTTTCATGCAGGGAATAGATCAGGTAAATACCATCTTTACAGCATTTATGCTTTTTGAGTAACTGGAGCAATTTACCTTTCAGCTTCTAAGGAATCATTCTCAGACCTGATACTGACTGAATCACCTCTGTGAAATATTTTTCAGCATTCAGAAATCATCTAAAGTGGCTTATTTTCTTCCCTGTTGTTTTCCTCATCTCACATCAGTTCCTCTCTGTCACAGCTTTCAAAGACAGTCTGTCAATGTGCAGACTGCTGTATCAGAGGCTTGATTTCTATAACTATTGTGTAAGAGGGACTGAGCAAAGGTAAGAGAGGTCTTTGGACTCATTCTGAGTATTAGAGTTCATCTTGAGAGTTTTGCTTCAAAGCCCAGCATGGCATAGACAATTTCTGAGCAATTTCTTAGGCTCTCATTTTCCTTGTAAGTAGAATATCCTGTGTAAAGCAAGTGTCATAAGAGAAAACAAACTCCCTCTTAATAGTTACTTTTAAATTCAGCTTAAAGTACAATGACATAACCCATAATGGTGCTCATCCACATTATTAACCTTCAATGCCATGGAAGATGTGATGGCCATAATCTCTGTATGACAGTTCTAACAACACTGTTAAAACCAAACACAACTATTAAAACCAGAATCAATAATTTTAACTTTGCAATAAAATTACCACTTTATATTTTTCCTGGTAGCAAGGATCAAACTCTTCAATAGAAAGATTTTTCTCTCTTTTTCTAGTGCACAGCATTTCTTATGGAAGCAGCAAAAAGTATCAGCTAACCAGTCAACTGGTTTCCTCTTTCATTCAGTAACCATAAGGTTTATCAATTCATTATTTCAGTTTGTAGATAGAATTAAGCACCTTTATTATGTCATACTTTCTGTACAATACTTACTTCTACAATGACTATTCAGAGGATCCTGTAAAGGCTAAAGCCAGGAATTTATTCTTGCATGTCAGCTTAAGGGAGCACAATTTGCACAGTATGCCAGAGAACACTTGTTGACTGGTTCCTTTTCTTTGGCGGGAAGCTGATATCATGTATTCTAGCAGTTCTTTCCAAGATTTATCAGTCTTCGTTGGTTGGCAAATGGTTTTGCTTTGCATTGAGTAACACAGTAACTGCTAAGCCAGAAAAGCAATTACGTAGAAATAACAATAAGAAAATAAACAGCACTTACAAAATCGAGAAAATGAAGAGTTAAAGTTGAATCTGGCTTAACACATTTGGAGGTGACAGAAACATCCAGAAAGTCATGATTTAGATGAAATTATGGATCTTAATCTGAGAAAGTGCTCCAAATAATCTTTGTTCCAGCAGCTGCAAATTCCTATCAGAAATTTACATTTTGGGCAACAGTTTTTCTCAGATGTTTATGCTTCACTACCGTGCATGCTCACAAGCACTCTGACCTAAGTAAGCCTCTAGGAAGCTCGCTGCCATCTCAGACACATTCCAGCTGGACCAGAGACTAATTCCAGCCACTTGCTGAATCTTCAGTTGGTTTGATTTGTGAATGAAAATGAATTCATTTTAGAGACAACTCTTAATGCTTTCCTTCAGCACTTATTATACGATGATAACAATGGACGGTATGTTTTTGAAACACTTATGACAAAAATTAGTAGGTTTATCATATTAAGGTTTTTCCTATCACTTTGACAGTTATTGCAGAGCCAATCTGGACATAAATGCACAGATGCATGTGGTATGTGAACAGATTTGTACAGTCATTGCACTTCCAGAGTGCATATGGAGATCTGCAGCCTGTGTTGCGGGCCTTAGGATGCGCCATGATAACATGTTTGGAATCTTGGTCCAAAGAAGAAGCATTTGATTATAATATTGCTAATCCCATCTACCTGAACTAATTTATGGTCTGCTTGAGCTGACCTAAGAACCTGAGCAACTGTCTCATAAGTTCTGAAGTAATGATTTTATGTTGTCTTGAGAACATGTTGTTGAGCCTCTTTTGTTAAGTCTGTAGTGAAGAAAAGAAGCAGGTAGGAAAAAAATTCTCTCTGAACTCTAGTTGACCATCAGTTGAAATCCCACATCTTCAATGGGAAAAAATAATAATATAACCAATAAGTAGTACACAAGAGAAGGTTAAAAATGCTATTAAATAATTGACTCGTTTATGTGGGGATGTTGTCTCACCATAAGATGAGCTCCCATGGCTGTTCCTGGAGTCTTGTCACTATCTGCTAGTGACTGATGGTCATCTGCAGGATGTATCTTCGGGGGTACTTATACTTTTATTTAAAAATTCCTTTTATCGGGAAACAATATCCACCAAAATGGGTGAAAGGGAAGGGAATGATCCATTCTTTGTCTTTATGCAGGTTTTCTAGATCATACCAATAAAAGAAGTTCTTCAGCCTCTGCAGACACAATGGGCATCTCTAATAAGAATGTTGGTGGAAGTAAAATGATCCACCTCAAAGGTGAATTGTGAAATGTTCTCCAGGCGTGTCTCGGAGTAAAGATTATGAGTCCAAAGAGACAAGCCTGGAGCTGCATGTGAGCTTGCCTTCATAGTTGTTCCACTATTTTAACTGTAATCAGAAAAATTCTGGCCTTGGGGATTAATAGTAAAACTGAAATTCAGAGCTATCAATATAATGTTAGAAGAATTTTTTTTTTTTAATTCAAAACTACATATCTGGGTCTCGTTCCTTTGTGTTAGTGCATTCCTGACTTCAGTGTGCCTTGGGTGCAGGGCTGCTGAGCTCAGGGGCAGTACTGGGACAGCCTGTGCAGGTGGTTATGTCACTTGAATTCCCAGAGGGGAGTCTGCTCAGTTTTCTGCAATTCTGTGTAATGCTAGATGATAGTCTCAGCACTAGAATGTAATGGAAAAGCCATCTCAAAACAGTACCACTGCAATGCATTTTGTTAAGGAAAAGGAAATCTCTTTTAGAATGAGTAACAGGTTTTGTCTATTCATTCCTGTGCTTCCTTACCTCTTTGGCTTTCTGAATTTTTGCTCATTAAAAGACAAAAAGACAATCTGCACACTTTTCTGAGCTCTGTTTCATGTTCTTCAAGGACAAATATAATTAGTATTAAGAAGAGGAATTCCTCAAGCTGCCATTATCCAAAATAATTTTAGTCAAGTTCACTAGTTTAACCTTATATAAGAAATACTTTGTAGGATTTTTTGCATCTGTTTAGTAAGATAAGAAAAATGGCAATAAAGCAACTAGTGTTCAAAAGGTGAGGGGAAGGATCCAGCTGATAACTGAATTAATTGAATTATTCCTCTGAGGTCTGTTTCAGTGTAGGTCATTACAAGGGAGTGAGGCTGAGGTTTCCCTCTAAAGCCCTGATGCATGGCCAGTTAACACCAGTGATTAAATTCCTACTTATTTTAAATAGGATTTGACTCAAACCTGAGCTTCTGCTGCAGGATATAAAGGCTGACATGCACAAAGGCACTTTGACTCAGCAGCACCCAGCATTACAACATCCCAGTATTTGCAGAGTTACAAATAAAGCTGGATCCACAAAGCTGGAGGCAACCATATTGTGCATTCCTAACAAAGCCACTTGGGGACTATTAGGCACAAAGCTGCACACCCAAAGACATTTGGATGCCTCAGGTGTTGTCTGGGTCCTTCATGCTCTCCTGTTAACACTTAGGTAATTGAAAAACATGCAGGTGCCTCTGAAGAGTTTAAGCCTCCAGCCTTAACCTGCCAGCTGTAATAGAACCAATATTTTACCAGCCACTGAAACAAGACTGAGATTTACCTTATGGTGATGTGGGCTATATTCTCCTGCTTGATCACTAGTATGAAACAATATCCACCAATTCCAGACATATTAATTGTCTTTGGAACCTGAAATGATAAAGCAATATCTAGTGGGAGATTTACATGCATATGACCCTAAAGGATATGATTTATCAGTTATCAGTGAAATTGAACAGTCATTTATTTTAAGTCATGCCATTACAACTTCTCCTCTCAATCTGCAGATGTGTAACAGTAGAACCCTAGAACAAACTTTACACAAGTGCTTGTGTTTGAGAGGCCTGGAATATTTGTGATCCCTGAAATGGCTCACAGATTGGTATTTCATATTGATAATATTTTAATGTTTGTATTCTGTATATTATTTTATATATTTTTCGGGGGTACTGACTTTCCAAGGAAAAGTTGGAGTTTGATTCTTGAGTGGTAACCTCAAAATATATATATTTCAATATATTGAAATTTCAACATAAAGTTTCCACAGAGCCTTCTATTCTCCAGATATGGTGCATCTCTCAGAAACTAACACTTTATGACATTCATTTTCAGTGAGTGATTAATCCTGATGCTTCATCTGAAATGCTTTTGGAGGTTTTGGTGATGATACGAGATTTGCAATAAAGCAAGAATTCTGAATTCTGAATAGATGGCAGTAATGTACCTTACACATATGCAAGGGCAGGCATGGATTCTGGTGGTAATTCAGTGAGACTCCAGGAAGAGAAGCAGAATCCATTTTCCAACAAGTCTTGTGGTCTAGTTTCTTTGTAAGAGACATCTTTCTCACAGTAAGAATTACCCTGAAATACAGCTGTAGGGATTTTTTTTTTATTCAAGCCGTGACAATTTTGAAACTCAGCACACGAGATTTCTTTTAAAGATTGAAAAAGACATTTTACCGGTAGTGACAGGACAAGGAGCACTGGTAGTAAACTCCAAAGTGGGTAGACTTAGATTACATGTCACGAAGAAATTCTTTACTGTGAGGAAGGTGCGGCACTGGAACAGGTTTCTTAGAGAAGTTGTGGATGCCCCATCCCTGGAAGTGTTCAAGGCTAGACTGGGGCTCTGAGTAGCCTGATCTAGTAAAAAGTATGTTGGGGTTGTTGTAGTCCAGTGGGGTTGGACTACAGGACCATTAAAAGTCACTTCCAACCCAAAACATGTTATGATTCTATGATGTGTTCATATCCTGATAAAACACACAGAGGTTTCAGTTGTGGCCAGTGTCCCAGTTTCTCTTGGAAGAGCTTTACTGTGTCACATTTAGACCTACCTTAGTGTATTATCAGCAGAGGTTCTCAGGCTGAATGTGCTGAAATCTGGAACCAGAGATGTTTTCCCTTGTAGCTTGACCTGTTAAAAATGTTACTGGTGAAAGAGGAAAAGGAGCTGCCTTTGTAGCTGTGTTATTATACTTCTGAATGAAACAGACTTTGAGAATGAATATTAAAAAAAGGTAAACAAGTGTATTTTTCTTTTAAATCTTTGAAAAATAAAAAGACCTTTGGCTTTGAAAGCAACTACTCAGTTGCAGAAGGTATGATTGGTTTAAGTCTTTTAGCTGAGAACTTACTTGCTTTAGGTTTTAGTGAGAATTTTCCGGAAATCAATGGCCATGCCTTATGAGAGAGAGCACTGGAATCAGAATCCCAATCAAAACTTCTCAATCAAGACTCATTTCAGCATAGTGTGGTTTATATTATGGTTCTTAAAAATGTTTAGGTTATTTAGGACTGTTGGGCTTCCCTAGAAAGGGCATTCCTAATTCAGCAAATGCTTCTAAAAAAGTAATGGCACCTTTAATTTTTCAAACTGCATATTACTGAAAGAAAAAAATTGTGGCATGTAAATATTATATATTCTTGCTTTAATTCAAGAACTTCACTGATACATTTACTGCTTTTCATGGTTTTGTTTGTTTGTGTCTTCTTATTAAAATCTTCGTGGGTTTTTTTGTTCCAAATATATGCTGTTTTCATGTCAAAATTAGATATCATATTTCTATTCCTCCAGTGATCAGTTCAAGTAATTCAACATTCCTGAAAGTAAGGTGATGTGGAAAAGGTTGCATTTTTCTAATCTTATTTTACCTCTTCTTTCCTATTGTTAGAAACTACAGCCTAATAATTAGTTCAGTATATAAGTATACGTGATGTGAATACCTTGGAAAACCATTGCCTATTTTGACAGGTATTGCTCAATGGTTATTGTTATTATTAATTTAAAATCATGATCTATGATGGAAGAGAGGATCTGTAGTATAACTGATTTGTCACAGGATGCTTAGGTGGTCAAAATACTCATCAAATCTATTTTATAATAAGATAAATAAACCTAGCCAGACAGTCCTCCCCTCCACCCTTCTTCTCCCTTTTTGCAATTCCTCTTTAATTTTGTCATCTCTCTCATTCTGGGACCTGTGTACTGCTGACACAAAGCAGTATCGACAAGGTTTTCATGCTTTACCAGTCAAAAACTGCTAAAATTGTTGTTTGAAGCTTTGTGTAATTGGCCTCTTATTTCTCTTCTGGACAAAGTTTTGTATTCTGCAATAAATAAGAAGCCATGTATCATAAAAAACTGTCTGTATTTAATCTCTCTAGTGTTTTTATGTAAACTCCAAGTTGCCAAAAGAAAGAGAACACCCTCCTCTTGGCAAACAAGTGTTATAAATGAGCTTATGTTTCTTAGTCTCATTATTTCCTTACTGGAGCAAAATAAAGGCATAAATTAGGGTATTGGGGGAATAGTCAATTGATTTATTATGATTTATCTTGTGCTTTTGGGTCTCTTGGTTTTTGGCAGGTAGACAGAAATGGATTGAATAGCGAAGACAGTAAGAAAAACAGGCTTATTGAGGGAAAGGGCTGGACTTCAAATTTGTTATCTTGTTTCTCTCTCAGCAGAATTTGCAATCACAGAATGGCTGAAGTTGGAAGGGATCTCTGGAGATCATCTTGTCCAACCACCCTGCTAAAGCACAGGATTGTGTCCAGGTGGGTTTGGAATATCTCTGGGGAAGGAGACTCCACAAACTCTGGATAACCCAGTGTCTTTCCAAAGATGCTTAGTAGAGAATTCAGCACAAAAATGCCTTCTGCATTTGCTGAACTCATTCTTTCATCTAATGGTTGCTGCAAAGTGGCAAATACCAGTCAGAGGGATCACTCCTATTGCCTAATAGGCAATAGTATATGCAGAGCTAGGCTGGTTTGGATCATCCTAGATCCATGTGAGGAAATGGTATGGGATACACTTGGCTCTGCTCTGTGCTCTTTCTGTCAGTCTGTGACATGTTGACCCTGGCTGGATGCCAAGTACCCGGACACTCTCTCGCCCCTTCCCTTTACCAATAAGATGACAGCAACTCGTGGGTGTTAAGACAAGGCAGTTTAATACAAGCGAAAAAAAAAAATTTGCACGCGCAGGAAGCAAAGCAAAGGAGAATCTAATCTCTCCTTCCCATTCCACAAGGTCAGCTCGTGTCCTGAGAAGCAGGGCCCTATGTGTTGGTTGTCCCTTCAGCCATCGAAGACAACCCTGTACCCCCACCCCTGCTGTTCTTTTATATCTGAGCTGACGTCATATGGTCTGGAATATCCCTTTGGTCAGTCTGGGTCACCTGATCTGCTCGTGTCCCCTCTGCCTCTCCCTCACAGCAGTCAAAACAGTGGAGTGTTGTCTCCTAGCACTGCTAAGGCTGCTGGGGCACAGATAGACCCAGTACACAGTCCTAACCCACCTCCACACAAAGTGGCCTAAATTGGTGTGCCATGCCCCCAGCCATGCACTCGTGCCCATTTGAGCCCTACTGTGTAGTAGGGAGGCATGATGCCAGGCAGCAGCTGGGAGACCTGCCAGGACTGAGCCAGCTCCTCTTCCTGAGCACTCCACGTTGTATAAATTCCAGTCTGCAAAGCATCCTCCAGGCTCCATGGGGACTCTTGGCTCCAGTGTCCATAGGATGCAGGGATTTGAGAGTGCCCTCTTCCAAGGAGGCTTGTGAGGGCTTGGGTTTGCCCTGAGCACAGCAAGGTGCTCGTTACTGAGGGTTCCTGACAGCTGAAGGGAGCAGCAGCCCTTGTTTGTCAGGGTAGTTCCAGATTTAGATGTTTCTCCCTATCATGTGATACAAATGTGTTTTTGTTTTTAATCTTCTATTATTCATGGGAGATTTAACACAACATCAAACTAACAAGTAGGGGAAGCTGAGGGGAAGAGTTTGATTTAACTCTGTTAGTGACTCATAGACCTCTTGTTCTCTTCATTTTGTTTAGATCTATTCTGAAATGTGATAATTTACTGTGTAGTTACATGAAATAAAAGGGTGGAATAAGTCCTAATAGTTCTGCTAAACTCCTGCCTTTCTGAAATCTGCTGTGTCTTTATGAGAAGTAGGTAGGGAAGAATGAGATGGACAGTTAAAATTTGACTTTTTGCTGCATGCATTGCTGCTTTATGCAAAAACTACTCTTTCCTGCTAACTCCACTAGAAAAAAAAAGCTTTCTTGCTCAACAGGATTTTGTTAAAACACTCATTTTTCCAAATGACTTGAAAATCAATGCTATATGAGATTGTAAGCCTAACCCACCCATTTTGCTACATTAGTTGAATTTTCCGTGTTAGACACTAAAGCTACACTTGCTTTGATTATTTCCTATCCCTTGGTGGCTGCTTAGGTCACCTGCAGTCTTACTAGCTTTGAATAATGCCAGAGGAACAAGCTATTTCAAGAAAATATCACACTCTGTTTCCCAAATCCCATTTGTATTCCCCATGTGCTTAAAGCCCAAAAGGCAAAGCATCTTGTGTCATTCTGGTGAGCAACAGGAAAAGCTGTGGCTATGAAATCTGAATCCCTTGTGCAACATATGGAATTAGGAAAAAAATGGTTTCTAAAACTAATGCCACCCTTTGTGATTTTTTTTTTTTTATGCTTTCAGGTCTATTCTCCAAATACAGTAAGTGAAATCTGTTGTCATTGAAGAGCTGGGCCATATTAGCTGTTATTTTAAGCCTACCAACTTCAGGGACCTGCAGGTATGAATGTGACCACCTTGCAGCCACTGTTAAGTATCGGGTTAGCAAAGGTGTAAGTCACAACTCTGCTACAGAGATGAGGCATCTGATCTCTTAGGTGTTGGTCTCTGCAGTGCTGTGGTACAGTAATGCTGAGGAAAGAGATGCTTTTTGTAAGAAATTGCAATGTACTATCTATCCTATAAACATGTTTAATCCCAATTTATACTTATCTGGGATGTAAAGAAGCCTAATGGGTTAATGAAAGCAAGAGAAGTTGGGGAAAAAGAAGGTAAAAAAGCTGATAATTAGAACTGTGGTGCTTATTTGGAAATCCCTACGCAGAGGAGTAGCATTTATCAGAGATTTTGCCCTGAAATTTATAAGCCTAGTGTATCTTAGCCACGTGAGAGCAGAGAACTGCAAATACTCATGTGTGATTCAAAGAATGAATCAGTTTTTCTTTTTCAGAGGGTGGCAGTCTTTCAACAGGATCATGATTTTGCCCTGCTTTACTCGGATCACCTGTATAACAGCCAAAAGCAATATGTGATATGCCATGTTTAATAGCTTCTCTCTTTGGAAGTCCTTTTCTCCTTTGCATAGTCAAATAAAAGCTGGCTGAATTTTGAACCCACCTCTTCTTTTTGGGCAGTCCCATCTTCATCAATACATCATCAAGGGCTCTCGTTTGGGTGATGAATTGTCCCACTCTGTACTGAGATACAATTAGTGCAGTGATATACAGCTAAGGCAGCACTGCCAACTGGCAGGGAGGGCTTTTGTGATCCTCTCTGTTACACCATTATTTAAAGGCAATGAATTATTTCTTGATAGCCTGAATACTGGGTTTAGAAGGGGAAAAATCATGTTGGCTGCATGCACAGCAAAGCTGCTGTGAGCAAACCCAACCTATATGTTTATAGTTTTAAATGAATGATGGAAACTTTCTGTCTTTATTTTCATGACTGAACAAGCATCTGCTGTCGCAGCTGCTGGTTAACAGGCTCTTTTCTCCATATGAAGTAGATCCAATTATATGCTCTAGGCCATCCCAAGAGAAACACAGAAGTAGCTCAAAGCAGGACTATGTAATAAAGGAGAGGCATAGGATTTTTGAGAGGGTGTAATCTTTGCTGTACTTAAATAGGCTGTACTGAAAGGGAGATTCTTTCTCTTCTGAAAATAACTATTGTAATGGCAGAGAGAAAGTATACTGTGATTTTAACTTTACCTTAACTTTATCTTGTCTTTGCTCTTTTATTACATGCTGAATTTTATTTATTCTATACTAAACATGTGCAGAGCATATTTTTGTTTCATCCAAATCCCTGTGAAAAAAGTGGTGCTTTCCCCACTGCCTTTGGTGACCTTTGGATCAAACTGCTAGTCCTGTTTCTATGACAGTTTTGGCAATAAATTCAGAGATCTCACAGACAAAACAAAATTTTCTTGACATTTATAAAAAGTGACAAATTATCTTTAAAAATTGCTGGAGGAAAAGCTGCACACTATGAAAGCATTTCTTGGTGTTCTAATTTTTTTTTTATTACATTATGGTGGTGTACTTTTGTCATCCTGGAGATCCGTGTTCTCTGCTTAAATTGAGTTTCCAGTATTAGATAAAAGTGTATTCTTCTATAATTATTTTTCCCATGATCCTTCTCTCCTCTGTCATTGTCAGCCACACAACTGTCTTCCATCCAATGCACTTTTTCCAGCTGGAGAAGAGAATGTCTGCCAATGACAACTCGGAAAATACAATGTAAGAGCTGTTTATGACAGATCATAATTTGGTCCCCTGTCATTTTCTGACTTCTTTTCCATCAATGGCCTGACTAAATTTTTCTTCCCTCTCTTTCCCACCACCTGTGAAATTTGTCCTTTGTCACCCTTGTAGCAAACACTTCTTAAATCAGTCAGCTTTCAGTTGTGTTCTGTAGTGCTGTTACCTCTGTCTTCCTTAGTTGCATGGTTTTTGACTTAAAATGCACAAAGAAAATTTTTTTTTCATTTTCTACTACATCAGCCAGAGTGTCTCTTAATTGGCCTCAGCCTTTTGATCTTGTTTCTTCCTCTTCAGTGATACCCATGAAGGGGTTTGCTCAGCACCAGGCAATGATGGTTGTGGCAGGATAAGCAGCGTGAGTGACATCTGTGGGTTGAAGGTTCAACATTCAGCTCTTTTGCAGTTAAAGACCATTCGTGGCTGCCTGCTAATTGGTAGAAAGGGCAAGTGCTAGGAATACTTCTGTTGATAAACACATGCAGAAGTATTCCTGATGGAAGTGTCAAAAACATTCTCTGTAATACACCTTTTCTGTCAAAACTTGGCCATGTTCTACTTCTGACTTTAGCACATTGGTTTGCTTTCTAATGGGCTCTTCTGAATCTCATCCCTTTGTAAACTCCTGGTCACTCTCCAGAACTGATTGTGTTAGTCAGGTGGGATCATTTGTGGTCCCTGAATAGGGAGCTGCAACTTCACCTGGACAGGAGAATGAGTTGTACAATTTTTTTTTTGTAGCATGAAGATTCTGAATGAGCATATTTGTGTGAGTTCTGTGGATGTTTACAGCTTGAATATTTATGTAAATACATTTCCGTGCAGAATTCAAGCATGTCTTGAAAATCTGAAATGTATGTTTGGTCTTATTTTTCTCCGACATTTGCTTTTCTATCCTAAATCTTATGGAGAAGAGAGTGAGCTGATGATCCTCTTCAAGTTTTCCCCAATTTTTCTTCTTTTCCCTTCACTGAAGGGGCATTTAGCTTTTCATTCATGAAAATGATTCACTCTTCATCTATTCCAGCATGTTCTTGCTGAGACCTTGCAGGTTGCTCTATAGCCTACTGTGCAAGCAGTTAGCTGAAATCCTTTGGTCTCTTTTCCTCTTTCTAAAGCAGCTATTTCCCCCAAATTGATAGTGTAATCCACTATAGTTTAAAGCCGAGTTATTTTTGCAGTTTCAACTTCACATGCTCAGTAGGCTGTACTGTCCTTCATGGTAATGAACCATCTTTTGGCTTCCATTTCTGTGCTCTCTCCTCCTCTGTGGGAGGAGGTGGATAAAATTTTGTTAAACAAGCAAAACTTAATGCTTGCCTTAGTTTTCTTTGTGAAAATAATTTTTCTTTGTGAAGACTGTGGATCCTAGTTCTACCCATCCTTCACTGCAGTTATATTTAGAACTTCCTCCTGGTCCCATTAGGAAGTGATTAAACATCAATGTGGAGCAGGGTGCATTGATCACCAGGTGAAAAAGCCCCAGGGTGTCTTTCTGGATGATTATCAAAAGGTCTTTCTAGGAGTTTAAATACGTTATCTCACTGTGGTTTTTTCAATCCTGCAGTCTAGTATGCAGCCACTTCACCTCCTTCCTTCTTCACAGTGGGTGACAAATGGAAAATTTTAAAGGCTGCTGAATTCTGTGCATTTTCACAGTAGGTCAGGTGTTTAGCACAGGTGTTTCTGAAATAGCATCACATTGGTAAGGGGCACTGTGCTTGATGGCTTTACAATTTCTACTTCTATCCATGTGAAGTAGGAGCATTCCATACGTAGCATGTGCTAAGTAAGTTAGTTTAAGTTTGTAAAAATGATAGTTAGCTCAAGAGTAGAAAGGGTAGGTTTGGATCTTATTCACAAAGCAGAGTTTCAGCTGGTGAAGCTCCAGAGATCTGGCAGATCCAACAAAATCGTGGGTCTGAAAACGTACCCTTGTTAATATAGACCATTTAGGCTCTGAAAGTCAGTTACACTGAATTTCTAATTCCTCTGAATTCTAGTTATTTTTCCTAAGGTTTGTCAAATTTTTTCAGTCAAGGATGGTTTAACAAACTATTCTTTTTTTTCATTCCCTATTTACTAAACATGATGTAACTATATTACATTTTCCTGTATTTAAATTTAAGTTGTCAAAATTTTTAAAGAATTAAAAATAATCTGGGTTGTATAACAAGTACGGCAGTTCAAATTATTATTCTTGCTAAAGCTCATGAAACTTGCAAGCTAAATGAAGGTCTTTACATGGAATTCACTTAAGACTGCAATATAATTCAGTACAACACAGAAAAAATGAATAGTACAATTACAGAAATAAGCAATCAGAACTCAATGCTTTAATTTATGAATGTATTTGCACATTAATTTTGTATTTCTGTAGTCAAGGATGCATGCTTTGTTTTTCTTCTATGTCTGCTTTTCTGTTGGCAATATTCTATTGTTTGTTTCATTACCATTATTATTAAGTTTTATTATTTTTTTCTTTTGCATTATACTAGAACTGCAGAGGCAAATAATAAACAAGGCATTCTTGTGCAAACTGCTTTGTTAACATATAAAAAAGAAATAATATCTACTCTGAATATGTTATAGGATGCAAAGAAAGGAGCACAGAGTAAGACTGGGAAAACACAGGACTAAAATGAATAAATCTTGCATAATGGTTACTATGTCAGATAACATAGTGCTACACTGTACATTTGTGCTCAGAGTCTAAAAGAGAATAGGTATAAATAGAACCTCATTTTTGCCTTTTCCAGTGATGTAATAGAGCAGAATTTTTGATGTTTCAGAACTAGCTTTAGCTGCAAATGAATTCAGATACTCTGAGCTAGTTCCACATACATCCTTGAACACAATGGAAAATGTAAGCATTATACTCTTTCCTTCAGAATGGAAGGATCTAGTAAGATCTCATGGATCTGGGATGCCATAAGTGTGTCCAGTGCATCCTTATTCAAGAGGTTCAAAGAAAACTGTAAGGGCAGAAGCAGAAGACAAACACATACAGGACTCGTAACAAGCAGGAAGGCAACAGTCTCTCAGATAAACCTTAGATTTTTTTTTCCTCCCAAATTACCTTTAATTGTCCTCCTAGTAGAGCACAGAACCCAATATATCAGTGGTATGATTTACAATATCTGTAGCAATCTGTTCAAGTAGGTGATCGTACAATTTGCAGTGCAGATCCTGCAAATATTTACACCATAGCCAAGAACTTCTAGTCTGTTTGCTTGCTTTTGACAGAGAATATAATGCAGAAGCTGATGCTTTGGGGTTTTTAGTGTTTTATTCTTCATGCACAGAAGTGAATTTAAAAATGGTCCTTTTTCTCCTTGTTCCATAGTTCCTGCCATCACCTGTAGCCCTCTTTGGATAATTTTAGATTTTCCTCTGCTTTTAACATCCAGACTAGCATTTAAACCAGGACCTATTTTCTCTTTGTGGCATTGTCATGCCACTGACCTTGTGCCCATCTCTTTTGTGAAAAACAAGCAATAATGAAAGTCACATTCAGACTGAGATCCTGATGTAGGGATCCTCTGTTGAATGTTATCTCATATTTCAGCAGCTTTACCGGCTCTGGAGCTTGGAAACATTTACATTCACCACTGACTGGGATGAATCCTTTTTTCAAGTATTTTTCTGGCTTGTCCTTAAATATGTGCTTAACCAGATCATTCAGACTTGCTTTCTGAGAATGAGATTGGCAGACAAGGTGCAGAGAGCAGAGTGATGCTCCTATGAGTGGATTAACAGCCTGTTAATTCCATTTTGAGGAGTTATTTTTGCTTTCTTAAACACAGCAAAGATGCAAAAAATGTGGAACATTTTGAGAAATGCTGTATGACTTACAGCATCTTTTCACAAAACTAAAAAAAACCCAATGCATTTTCATGTTTTAATGTTAGTTCAAAATCCATTTGCCTTCCTTCCTTCCCTCCTATTCATGAAAATATTTCATCTCCCTTTTATCTGACAGTGCTCTCTCAGGACAGTAAGGTGAAAGAATACATTGTGAAAAGAACACCTTATAGAATAAGTGAAAGGAAGAAATAATAAATTTATGTAGTCATGCAGCTTCAAAGAAAAACAGGACAACTGTGCTGGAGGTACAGGGGTTATTTGAGGTCATTTGCTATGCAGGGCAAGAGAATAGGTCTCTTAACTGAGGTTAATAACTGAGTTTATTAAGTGACAAAATTTATACTGATACTTTAATGTTTATATTGTATGGATACATACCAATGAGAAGTTGAAAACTCTATCTAATATCTGATCTCCAGTATATTGCAGTCCCTGCTCTAAACCTGGAATTACTTTTTTAGCACGGGAATATCAAATCTACCAGCAAGGCACCCTGAGGGTTGACACGGCCTTATTGACCATTCAGGGCTTTCCCAGCAATTGCAAAACCAGTCTATGGTGGGAATCAGCTGCAGTGGCAAGAGCCTGGTTTTGCCACCATCCATGAGCCCTATGGAAAGGGAGCACGTTTAGGTGGCACCATTGCACTGGAGACGTGAGGTTTATGATATTATTTTGTCAGGCAGTAGTTTATAGTGTAAAAATGAACTGAGGAATCTTAAAACATACCTAACTACACACAAATTCACTTTAAGTCCAGCACATTGACAGTGTAATGTAGGAAGCTTCAAGGGGAATAAAAACCAAACCCAATATGGAAGTTCACCTCTCTTACTGGGACAAAATGTTTCCTATCACCATTTCTTTATAAACGTGAAAAGGCTGTACATAATCAATGCCTCACAAAGATATGTTTGCCCTATTCAGGGCCCAATTTCCCTGAGAAATTAAAACTTCCTGTGAAAATAAAGTTTCAAAACATTACCTGCAGATCCATGAACTGCGTTAAGTTTTCCATTCCTACAGAAAATTTCCATGCAATTGTGTAAAATATATTCTCATGAAATCACTTCAAATGAAACAAAGTCAAGTGTCATGAGGAAGTCATAGTAATACACAATAGTTCAATATTGTGTTTAGACTCAATATTGATCTGTTTAAGTAATTATGCTCGGTTCTCCTTGGAAAAGGAAATTTGGGCTGACAGATACATTGCTTCTGGCTGACTTGGTTATGTCCCTTCCCTGGTGGGTTGTGCAGATCAAGGGCTTGGCTAGAAGATACTTTTCTGTAGGCTGGGTTTGTTTTCAATGGAAATCAGAGCATGATGGTTACTGCATGCAAAAATCTCTCTCTTTAATGGAGTCAGGATGTTCAAGGGCACAGACCTATATTTAATATCTTGGAAGTGTTACTAGGTCCATTGATTTAAACATAGTCATGATCTCCTTTCATCTTCAACTGAAATTTGTGAAAATGTAGTCACAGCTAGTGACTCACTGGGACTACAATGAAACTTGGGGTTTTTAACTGTCTCGTGATGTCCTTGATAAAGTTTGATTGCTCACTAGTTTTGCCTGGACTTCATCCAAAAGGTCCAGGCAAAAACAGTGAGCTTGATAATCATACCCCAAAGTGCCAGAGTTGTCATCCTCTATATTTCCATTGCTTCCTAGCAAAATTAAAATGAGGGATGTCGCAGTTCTGATCATAGCTTCTCTTATAATTCTTTCTCAAGAGTACTTTAGGTGCAATCCTTCAAGTACAAAGTATCATGTGCTTAAAACTCTTTCAGTTCTTTCCTTATCTTAGACAAAATTAACATTTCAGTGTCTCAGCTTGTCATTTGAGTTTTCCTGTGGGTTTGTGACTATATATGAGTACCATGACCCAAGGCAACCTTTAAAATATGAGCATTATATAACTTGATAGTAGGAACATTACAAAGCACAAAAAACCTGCTGCCCAAAACTTGCTTAGGCTTGCTTTTGAATTTCTTGATGAGTATTTAATAACAATCATTTTCCCAACTGTATTCTTAAGCCACAGCTTCATTTTTGTCTCCCAGACTCCCTTTCTTTTGGTCACGTGCATACATGGTATGGACAATATTCATAATTTACTATGAGTGGGACAATCTACAGTGACCAGAATCTCTGTCTCAATCAAGATATCAGCATGGACTGAAAGATAAGGATGGAAACATACTGATGAGAAAATCCTCATGTTCTGTGGAAGTGTAAATACTCCACAATGTTCTGGTGCAGCAGTGGAAGGATGGAGTCAAAAGCTGTTATGCTGTCCAGAGTGAAACTTTCATAGCTCCTTATAAATAGTCTTTTGGATCATTGTAAGAGTTGGAGAGTCTTTGGCTTTACCTTTGGATAATATCCTAAAAACATACTTGGGAAACATTTATTTCCAAGCCAGAGGCAAAGCCAGTTTCAAAGTATTACAGGATCAGTTTCATTAGTCAGTCCTTGAACATCACCAACATTACCCTGAAAACTTGGCTAATTCTAATATTAGCACATCATACTACTCTAAAAGCTGTTTTTTACCAGAGACTTTCTCACCTGTGATATATTAGGATCACTCAACCTTTTTCAGGAACAGGTGTTTGAAGAGAAGTGAATGCATTCCTGGACTCTTGGCAAGTACCGTAATTACAGTGATACTATTTTGGTTTCATTTTCATTTCCTAGTGATGCTCTGTCATAGTATAAAATGCTTAGGAACCAAAATCCTCTTTCATTTATGTTGCAGTCAAATCCTGCAGTGTATTGTTGAAGTCTGAGAAACAATTTTTGGAGGAGCATTCCTAGCACTCCCAGCTAAAGGCATAGTGGGCTCCATTTGGGGCCTAAAAAACCCTAATAAATCCTTGTTTATTCTTCTCTCAATGAGAATTAGAGCAAGTAGATTTAGATTTTTTTTTTTTTNTTTATTTTTTTTTTTTTTTTTTTTGGATAGTGGCTCAGCTGAAGCACACATATGCAGCAGGCTGAGTTTACCTTTAACTTCCAACTTTGTTTTCTAATGTGATGTGTGATATTTTGGTTGCCTTACAGCACAGCTTCTGAAGTTGAGAGCTTCACTTGTGTGTGCCCTATGAAATGCAGAGGTGATCACAGATCACATGCACTCTTTTCTGCTGGACACTTGTCAATCTTCTTAATTATAGAGAAAAAGCACTTTAAAAGCTTGCTTTCATTCTGTCCCTTATCTTTTTCTTACCTCACATATTTTGTCAATTGACTTAGTGCATCCTTTAGCTTTCATCTA
>WEIV01024334.1:8601-41731 GCA_013390005.1 Calyptomena viridis
CCGCCACCCCGGGCGGCTGCGCGCATGCGCGGGGGCGGAGCCGGGGGCCGGGAGGCGGCGTTTGGCCTCAGTGCTTCGGCTGAGGGGAGAAATAGAGGCGTGAGCGGGATACGTTCTCAAACCCCGTGGGAAACGGGTTTATAAGCATATGCTTGTTACAGTTTCTGAAAATAAAATAAAAGTGCTGCGTTTTGAAGCCGCCCCTGCCGAGTGATCTTTCGCGTGCTGGCATGTTTCCCAAACAGAGGACATATCGATGGGCATTTGTAGCCTTGTTCTTTCCAAGATAGCATGAAGAAGTCTACTAGGAAAAGCATCTCCTCATTCAACAACTCCTTTAATTGATGAAATTCAAGGAAAAAAAGTCTAGTGTAGGCCAAAAAGCAATCCAAGTAGGGGTGACATGATCTCAGTGGTCAATGGTCACAAAGTTCAGCACCACTTTCAGAAGCTGACTTAAACTCCAAATCCACCCAGCTGGTTTGAGGGATTGTCATGGTTTGACTCTGGCNAGTAGACTACAGCAGGCTTCATCATCCAAAAAAAATCTCAGCCTGACCCTATGAGCTTTTAGTATGTCCTGGAAAATTCCTACTTGAATGGTGTGCTTTTCCAGGGTGTTGCTACTGTCCATGACTATACTGAATGCCATGGAGAATAAGCACCTCCAGATGGTAATTAATTCCATCTAGTTTAGAAATGGGTATTGCACTAAGATGAAACACCTTCTGAGGTGTCTGTAAGACACTTATAGTAAGACTAGGTCTCAAATGGAAAACTCTTAAGTGAGTAAAATTAGCTGAAGTTAGTAAAATTAGCTAAAATTTGTTACACCATGACAGGTATCATCAATGCTTTCAAATTTTATTAATTTCCTTGGTGTCAAGATAAAAACTGACATCTCAAGGAAAAATTAAGATTCCAAACTTTACTACTTATGTCTTTAAAATTGTTTGCTCATCGAATGCAGTCAGCTGAGTTCCCTTCAATGACGAGATAAGGAGATCCTAGTATATCTGTCCGTTGCACTTACATATCTAAAAATTTATGTTCAACCACCTACAAGCCATTGGCCAAACTTGTCTTTCACAGTGAATGAAATCAAGTCAATTATCAGTCCTGTGAAAGAAATACTGTCCTTGGCTCATACAGAAAGTTCATTGGTATGAACTTTCAGAGGAGACCAGAAATAGACTTTGTTTCTTTTCATAAAAGATAATACCATCAAAAGTATTCAAACTATGGAGCTTATGACATTTATTTTGTTACAAGAAAAGTCTTCTTTTGAGCTAAAAATTACTTTGTTTTCATGACTGGGAAGAATACAGATTGTCAGATATGGAATGCAGTACTAAGTAAAGCTAAAAACATTCAGGTCTTTCACTCTGTTTTTCCTGTGTGCATTCTTTTCACAGGAATAGAAAATTGTAAGAACTTTACACTAGCTAGCCTACAGCACAGAAGAAAGAGAGAACTTGATATTGATTTTCTCATTTTTAAATCCCCAGAGAAATCTGTGGCATAAAGACTCCAGTAAACTTTGGATTTCCTTTTTTGTTGGGTCTTGTCTACCTTTAGATTGGTAAGTATTCAAGAAGAGTCTTCTCTGGTCAATGCTGAACTCAAGCATCCAGTCCTAAATTCGACCTTTTGTCATCACTGAACACCAAAATATAGGAACAAATTCAATGTGTGGGAAAGTGCATTTCATCTATAGTCTGTTGTCTCCTTTCACCAAAAAAAAAAAAAAAAAAAGCTTCTGCTAAAGTTCAGATTCATTTTAACAGGCCCTATTCAGTTACTGGAAAACTGTGAGACAGCACTACTTTAAAAACAGATCAAATCTCTGCAGAAAGGAAAAATATCATTAAATACTTACAAATAGGTATAATAGTATCTTTTTTCTTCAGCTGGAAAAGACTTCTAAGATCATCAAGTCCAACCATTAACCCGGTACTACCATACCCATCACTAAACCGTGTCCCTAGTCAACACTACTACATGTCTACCACACCTACAGGTATGGTGACTCAACCACTTCCCTGGGCAATCTGTTTCAATGATTGACAACCCTTTTGCTAAAGATATTTTTCCTAATATCCAGTCTAAACCTTCCCTGATTCAACATGAGTCTGTTTGCTTTTGTCCTATCACTTGTTGCTTGGGAGATGAGATCAACCCTCATCTCACTACAATCTCCTTTCAGGTAGTTATAGAGAGCAATAAGGTCCCCCTGAGGCTTCTTCCTTCTCTCAAGGCTAAACCCCAGCTCCCTCAGCCATTCTTTGTAAGACTGGTGTTCCAGACCCTTCACCAGCTTCAGTGCCCTTCTCTGGACATGCTTCAGTACCTCAATGTCCTTGTAGTGAGGGGCCCAAAACTGAACAAAGCCTCATCAGTGCTGAGTATAGAGACATAATCATTTCTCTGGTCCTGCTGGCCACATTGTTTCTGATATAAGCCAAGATAGTGTGGTAGTCCATGTTGCATCAAGGCACAAACTAAAAATCTGGAAAAAATATGATATTTTTTATAGGATACTCCAGACAGGCAGGCATAATCCAATGTGCTTCCCCCTGCAATTCCATTTGCCCGATTCACTTCCCTAGCAATGAGCTCAAAGTGCAATTTGGATTCTTCCTGGAAGCAGCTCTACCAGCAGAAGTTTTCTTCTCCACTGCACTGCAGTGCTAGGAGTCAGCACTGGCTGGTCAGAATATGGCTTGGAGCCATTTTTTCTGACAGCCACGTGCTCCTTGTGGGCTGAATCAGTGTCATCTGGACATGTCAGCAGATTAAGGTTGGAAACTGCCATATCTTCTGTGAAGAGACTTGCCTGTGAGGAAGATGATGCTGTGTAATGGAGGACCTTTGCAGAATTACAGTAGAGGTCAATTTAATTCACAGAGACCTATTTCTGCTACCTTCTTCCTCCCCATGTTACCATCAAAGAACATCAGACATCCACAGAAAACACATGCATGCTGCTTTCCCTCTGCACTTGAGGGGACTAGTCCTCATAGAATGTTAGAATGGTTTGGGTTGGAAAGGACACTAAAGATGATCTAGCTCAAATTCCCCTGCCAGAGGCAGGGACACCACTCGNTCTAGCTCAAATCCCCCTGCCAGGAGCAGGGACACCTTTCACTAGACCAGGTTACTCAGAGCCCCATCCAGCCTGCTCTTGAACACCTCCAGAGACAGGGCATCCACAACTTCTCTGGGCAACCTATTCCAGTGCCTCACCTCCCTCACAGTAAAGATTTTCTTCCTAATTTCTAATCTAAACCTGCCCTCTCAGTTTAAGACCATTCCCCCTTGTCCTATCACTACATGCGCTTGTTAAAAGTCCCTCTCCAGCCTTCTTGCAAACCCCTGAAAGTACTGGAAGGCCACAGAAGGTCTCTCTGGAGCCTTCTCTTCTCCAGGCTGAACAGCTCCAACCCTTTCCAGCCTATCTTCATAGGAGAGGTGTTCCAGCCCGGTGATCTGTTCAATGATTCCATAAATGATCCAGTCTTATTGCTGGATATATGCTCTTGGGGACTGAGAAGATCAGATCAAAGCACTGCAGTCAGAGAACTGTGCACGACCCCAGTGAAAACAGTAATAAAGAGTCTACACATATCCCTGAGAACTCCACTGCTAATGCAGCCACATGGCTGTTCTATACATTAATGCATACAATAGCGTATGTTAGTATCTCTGGCTGTGTAAAATGCTACCACAACAAAACTTCATCATTGGATAGATAGGCTTTATATATGTATACATGAATCCTTGTTTTTCCAGATGCTTTTTGGATTCCAAAATCTATCTTTAGACTTGTTATGAATAGTATTGAGCGTAAGAAAATGTAGCATTAAGCTGTTTCACTTTTATGTGTTATTTGGACTGGAAATCGATCATTTCATTTGCATATCTATCTTAAAAATCAATGCAACCTCATTTTTTTGTCAGTGGGGTTCATAAAACAATAATTATAATATGGATTATCTCTACATTTATTTCTACTGCCAAATGAAATGTGAACTTGGTTGATTTCAGATTTGAGTTCTGAGCCTTATTTTTGTGCTATAGGTGCTAAAACAATGCTAATAGAGATTGTAATAATAATACAATAACGAATAATAAAAACCCTCACAAAATAGATCTATTTTTTCTATTTCTTGTCTTATTTTGAGTAATATTATCCTGCATAAAATGATGCTGGTTTTATAATCACTTAATGGAATTTTTTTAAACCATCTCAACATCTCCATTTAATGGACAAACCTAAATCCCTTGATAACACTGAAAACCATCTTCTAGAAAAGTACAAACTGTGTATACTTTGGGTTTCTTTTTATTTTACTATGAAGAAATTTTATCAAGGAGGGAAAGGGCCTGAAAGCACAGCAGTTGCTTTGATTCTGCAAACTAACAAGTAAGCAGCTGTGGGTCAGGACATTACAGAAACTCTCCCTCACTTTTTCTGGTTTTATTTTGTCTGCCTCGTTAAACTTGCCTTTTATTTCTTTCCTGCTTTGCTACGTGAACTATAATAAATCCCATTTCCTCTTTCTGAGATTATGGCAATGCTTCAAAAGAAGAGCAGATCTTTTTTTAATTTGTTTTAATCCTAATAAGAATGTGGCATAAGGTCTAAAATGTTATTGTCTATTTTTATGACCCACATGACTTACACTGACTCTCAGCATTTCTAAACCAAAGGACCATCAATTACATTTTGTGCAACATCCATTCCTATTCTCTGTGGAGCAGTTAATGTTACTTGATGCCTACCTACACTTCCTTAAAGCCGAGTTGCTGAAATTTCTCCAAAATAATATGTCCAGGCTTGAAGATACATTTTTAAACTTTCTTTTTGTCTAATTCATCCATTCTCCTGGTCTGAAGCAGCTCTTGCCAGTTCTATTATATTTCTGCTATATTCGTGCTACATTTCTCTTGTATTAATTTTTCAAAAGGAAGCTTTACTGTGTCTCAAAATAAATCCACAGTGCTCAAGAATTAGACTGAAGATACTTTGAACTATTTTCATAATGTCATATCCCCTAAGTTTGCATTGTTTTTACTGGAGCTTGAAAAGCTTACAGCTATATCTCATATTTAAAAACATCACCACTCTTCTTTTAATAAGACCTGTCTTCTGCACAAAGCATTTTTAAAGGAAAAAAATACCAAAGGGTAAGACTTAAACACAAGCCTTTGTTCTGCTAACCATTACGCTCATTTCAGTATTAGGTAGAATCAGGGAAGAGCCAACTATTTAAACACCTGCTTGACCATAAGAAGTAGATAATAATTTCTTGTCTGTCTAATGTTGGTGTCTGTCTAATCTTGCTCTTCTTGCAGGATTCTTTCTGTCGTGTTTTCCCTACCACTTCTCTGGTTAGTTGTGTTTGTAACTTTATTCTGTACAGCAGCACCTCTCTACAGATATTAGGGGTTTTTTTCCTCCAGATAATTATCACAATTTCTTTATATTCTGTCATATTTCTAGAACATGCATATTTACAATTCTGCAACAGTAATCATGATTAAGGTCCCATAACTCATCATCACTACACTCAAGCAGAGATCACAGTGAGGAAACCTGCAAGGTGAAAAATGCTGAAATACTGTGTTACATCCTGAACAACAATTTAAACACGTTGAATGAAGAGTAGAACCAATTATTTTGTTGTATTTGCTGCAAATGTAGAGTTTGTGATATACTGAGATTTTCATTGTCTCTCCCCATTTCAAGTCCTTGTTAATGTTCTAAACACTATTTGCTGTCATTCTAGAACTGATTCTCTTTTGAAGGACAAGGAAAACCTATTAATTCGGTCCCGACCAACTAATTTCCATCTTGGAAGTGTATTAAAGCTGAGCTGGTTTTAGTTGTTAGGAGACAAGGAAGCATTCTCTTACTCAGAAAAGTTCAAAGGAAGGCAATTTCCTTTATTTTCTCAAGCAAATAAATAAATGAATTAATTACATACACATAAGAAAATTCAGGATTGTTCTGTCCTTATTTGATAAAATAACTGGAGATATTTTTTCTGCTGTTTCTCAGCTGCTTGCTCCTGATGATACCAGGTGAACTCTCCTATATACCCAGACCTCATGTAAAGTGTTGTTGCAAAAGTTGTTGATGCCTGTGAACAAGGTAATCAAATACCAATAAAAGATTGGAAAGTTTCAGATAAATTTCCAAATTACTTTCTAGCTGTGTATCAACACACTGCCAGTTGCAAATTGTATCTAAGAAAGAAAATTCTACTTTTAGATTCAGAATAATGTGAATATGTACCTCATAACATCATCTCAGAGATTAAAAACGTAATGTGACAATTGCTCTACTCCCTGGACTGGCAATAATGTATTGTCTGAAACTCTCTATTTTGCAGATAGAACATCTGTCTTTTCCAATTGCACCACACTAAAATACGTGATGAAACCTTGAGGAGATCAGTTCAGTAACTGTCTTGATTAAATACATGCAAAAGGCAGGTGTCAGTACACACATTCTGCTGGATGCTGTAACTTTTAATTTACAAAAGACAGAAAATTATTAGAGAGATTTTCAAACTAAATTAGACTCCCCTGTTACTCTAGCCCATGCCTTAAGGTTTGTTTAGTGTTCTAGGATAGGATTACTCACAGTTTTAAAAATATTTAAGCTGATAAGTACTAGCATGGAAACAGAGATACATTAAAGTGGGTTGTGATTGCAGTGGTTAGGAATGCTTTTGTACATTTAATACCATTTCTTTTCAGGGGAAAAAGTAAAATAAAAAGAAAAGATAATGAAATTTTTGTATCAGCATTAATGCTTTTCTATCAGCATTAATTCTTTTCTCAGCTCCCTCCTGGGGTTACTGAATAATTTTCAGAATTATGTAGCTAATACATCCTCAGTAACATAATAACTGTGTAAGAGTAACAGGATGTACCGTAGCTGTTCAAGCCAAGGGAGAAATCCGCTCTTTCCTAAGAAACTCGGGCTGAAGGCGACATACAAAAAGCAACCACAAGATGTCAGCCTTAATGAATTACAGTAGAGTATTCTGATTGGCTCCTTTCTGGTAAGTAACTAGGTAGGGAAAAAGTATTAATCATGTTGAAATATTTGTAGAGAAAGTAAAACATGCCTAGTCATAAACATACTCAAAAAAATGAACTATCAGATCCTAATATAGCTCCCAAGGAATACTTGTTTCTGCTAGAAAAAAGGTGAAGATTTAACCCTTTTGCTAGAGACTCACAGGAAGGACATAGCAGGGATTTGTCCCTCCCCACTTGCCTTTTTTTTCACACTATTTCTCTAAGGATATTCTATCAGAGCTGGAATATCAGACTACATGGACTCTGGGCTTTTTCTGCAAAGCTATTTTTATTTTCCTAATATTCTTGACCATGTTCTCATCATACAGTCCTGAATGCTTGTAAGATAGTAAGAAAGTGCAATTTCTCTTTCCTGACCATGTTTGGAGACATCCAAGTGACAAACATGGATCATTGTTCCTGGAGTACTTTGTAATCTGTTCCCTCATAGTTCACAGTTTGAGACCTGACAAAGGAGTTGTGGTCTCCACTGCTTTTTCTGAAGGATGCTCAGTTTACCTCTAGCTGCTCACACCAGTACCGTTCTTGTGTTTGTTACCAGTCTGATCACCAGGTTTACCACTAGCTCCTGTTCTTGTTTCTGCTGGTTGTTCACACTGTGCTGCTTTGCTCTGCTCTGTTCTGCAGCAAAACTGCTGACTGCTTCTGTGCCTCTGCTGAACCCTTTATTTCTGCAGTCCATACAGTCTTTCAGTTGTGCTTAAGAAGTTGAAGTGATACCTGGGATCTGAAAACAGACCTTGCCAAAATGGACAACTTCCCAGTAGGATCTTACCCAGGCTCTGAAAAAAAAAGAAAAAAAAAAAAAACAGACAAAACACCAAAAGATGCTTTGATCCAGATCTGCTTTTGGTTCTTTTGCTGTGAGATGCAATGGCAAGCTACAGCATTTGCTTCCTCAGCAATCACAGGTAGTTTGCCCAAAACACAATTAAAACCCTTACAAATTATCTTGTAGATGGTATCCCAAGGCACCGCAAAACTTGCCAGGAAACTAAACCCTAAATCTTTGTTTCCTTCACTGACTCTCTGCAAACAAGCCACCTTACAAGGTTCTCACATAGGCTATCAGCCTGCCCTGCACCTCACACCTCCAGCCTTACAAACCATTTAACTGCAGTTGACCGACTCTTGGCATTCAGCTATTAAGTGAAAGCACTTTTACTAAAGTTACTTTGTTAAAATTTAATTCACCTTCTGCGTCTTCAGGTTTCATAATGCACTGTTTGATGGTTGCCTGTCTCCCTTGGGGCATTTGCTTCTGCTCTCTGAAGGGAGCAGGCATCCCAATCTGCAGATTAAAGGTACTGTGGGGCCTGGCCCTGGTCTTTCCAGCAGTGAGAAGAGGACAGAGAGCAGAGACATCATCCTGCCTAATACTAATCCCAAAACAGGGACACACAAAATGCATTCATACAGGGCAAGAAGGGATATGATGCACTCGTGGAGCCTCCAGTAGCCTGAATCTGCACCCCATGGCTGAAAGTCACTTGCCATCTGGGACAAGTGTGGCTGCAAACGTAGGTTATTTGTGTGCCTGGTTGAAAGATGACTCATGTTTGGCTGAGATCTGTTCTGTGTTTTATAAAATGAATGTGTTGTGGTATGATGTTTCAAAATTCAAGAGGAAAAATGTTTTGGCATGTTAAGGCTTTTTCCTGATATATTGTTTTTTAGAATCCTTTACTTACAGTACTCCTTTTCAAATATTAAAAGTAAAAAGATAAAGGGTGAAAAACTGTTTTTTCTTGTTTCTCTCAGCTTCTAACTTGTAATTTACCTAGAATTTGTCTGTTTTTTTTCATACATAATCAATTCATTCCTGTGTACTTCATATTCTGGAAAGCAATTAGACACATTGGCCACTATCACAGTCACAAGGGATACAGAATTATAGACTCAGGAGTTAAGGTACATTGATTTAGTACCCATCAATTATTTTATAATGAATACCACTGGAGAAATGCAAAATGTCAGCAAGACGATGAAATACCAGAACTTACCTAGTAATATATCTGACATAGATACTTTCTGCAGAAAATCCAATACCTCCAACATAAAAAAAAAAAATCAAATTTTCAGAATAGTCAGTTAATTATATTTACATTTTTCAACATTTATAAACACAGTCTATTAGAATTTGCCATTTAAAGAGCTTGTTCATGTCACAAAATTGAGTTGTGCAGCACCCCAGCTCTTACACTAGAACCTCCTGAAGCACTTGTTTTCATGGGTATCTTTACATTAGTCAATACAAGGTAAGCTCAAGTTTCATTGAAGATAGCTAATAGAATTACTGTATTCCATTAAAAGAGAGTTTTCTTTCCTTGCCTGAAGCTTAATCAGCTTCTTAAATGTTATGCACTTCCTCACCTGTTCTCAGTGTGTGATTTTCTAGTTTTACCATTTTAAAACAAGGTTATAGATCAATGTTTCTTTTAACAACAGTTTTAACCACTGACAATGATGATGACAGATGATTTATACCTTCCCCCATGGCAAGACACTAATTCACAATGCATTTCCTGCCCTGCATTCCTAAGATTACCCATCGCATTCTTTATCTTCCTATTCTGCCACTTTTATTTTAAAAACTTGCCCATCCATAACACCACCTTCATCCTCCTACTCTGCATCAGCTTCCAGTATCTCATGGGGCCTTCCAAACACACACTTACAGGCAGAAAACAAAAAACCCAAACCCAGTGAGCTATGCAGTGTTACCAGTTTTCTGTCTTGTTTTCCTCCTTGCACTAGAGTGCTTCCCAGAGGGCAGGATGTGGCTTAGCAGTGTGCCTGTAGAGCTAGCCAGGCAAATAGGGATGCTGTGTACTCTAAGATAAGGGGTTTTTTTAGCAGGTAAGGCTGTTGAAAGGATAGGATTCTGGGTGTTATTCTGGTTTTAGCTTAAAAAAAATAAAAACCAGACATAAAAGTCTGGTTTTCTAGATTTCTTTCTGTGTGTGTTTTCCTGTACTGCATGAAAGCCACATTTGGATTTTGAAATGTTCAAACCTCTCAACACCTGCATCACTTACTTTTTTTTCTCCCTGAATTTAGATACGTGTTAAGGTTCCTGTGCAACAAGAGATCTGGTGAGAGGCAAAACTGTAGCTTGTAGTCTTTTTTGCAGCATGTACTGGTGGTGCTCCTCAGCTTTGTGGCCTCCCTTGTCCGCCCTGCCACAACAGCTGATCAGCTGGGTTTCAGCTGCACCTGGCCTGTGGGATTCTGAAGCCAGCAAACACATGCAGCTTAGTTTGGGGATAATCCTGTAGGTAGATATTTGTTTGGTACTATGGCTTGGGAACATGGGCCAGGGGACTGTTGAACAAGGATTGATTTTAAAGGATTACTTGACATATCTAGGTTTGAGAGAAAAGGTAATTCCTCCTCTGTTTCTTTCCAAACACCTGACAAACCTTGAGCACTAGAAGACAAGTATATAATGACAACAAATGATAACATTATTATTTTTATAGTATATTTTCCTTTCTTATAGTATCTATAATTTTTCAGAGAGGCTTGTTGTTGAGTTGTGCCTGTTGCCAAAGAATTTAACTCTATGAGTGAAATCAACTTTTTAAATTAAAAGTTAAACACCCAAAACATCTATGTGGTTGGGAAAAATAGCTACGTAGAATACCCGGTCTCGTCACACTTGCTTATGTCATCATCTCAATAACTTCCTTGGAGCAAGGAGGGGGTGTGGATCCTGGCAAGAAAGGAAGGGATGTGCAGGACAAGAAGCAGAATGGTTTACATCACTCTGAGCTATTATTTTAGGCTATTTCTCATTTCCCTCTCTGAGCTCTTTGGGGCCACCTAAGAGAAATCAGTGACATGAATAGTCTATTTCATACACTTTGGACAAACCCTCCCTATTTATAGCTTAGCTTGTCTGAAGACAATGTATGTGTAAAAAGATTAACTCATGAAAAATGAAACCATGATGAAATTATTCTAGCTATTATAAAGTGCTAGAAAACATAGCCACGGGCAAAAAGTGGCACACGGCCACTGACCATTTGGCGAAGTTTTCTCATACATTGGTTATTTGTAACTTGAGTTACAGAAGAGAGGAAAAGTGACACTCTCCAACGAGCTGCTGCTGCTTGTAATATGCATGGGGTGCCAGAGAGGGCACCTGACAACACAGCGCAAGGGCACCCATGTTGTTAGCAGCTGTGTGGGACGAGCAGGCAGGGATGCACAGGAAACGGCAGCAACAGAAGGCTACAGGGAGATAAGTACTACCGAGGAGTTTAATTTATTGCCTACCACTGTCTTCCAGGGACTGGAACGAGTTTGCTGTGAACAAAACACTGCCAGCAGAGCCTCATTCTCAGGCCACACGTCCTGTCTGAATTGCAGGGCTGCACCAGGACCATGCTCTGTGGAGCTCACACACAGGTACAAAGCAGAAACCTAGAGTTTTAAACCTTTCATGTTCATATGCAAGGACGTTTAGGGCATGAGATCAAGGGATTTCTGAGCTGTCACATTAAAATTGCTAAGGCAGCCTAGCGCCCAGAGACTATGCTTGGCTTTTACTTCCTTTGGCAAGTTTCACAGCTGACATAACTTAAATTAGGGTGTGCTAGAATAAGACATGCCAGATCTCACATTAACGATATACTGTATTACCTACACATAAAAATATAGAATATGACAGACCTGTGACAGACCACTGGGATGTTTCCAGTTCTCGCAATGACCTAGTTTTTGACTCTTCATAAAAGCAGACAATAGCTATTTTAATCTGAAACTTTCATTTTCAAACTGCACCTAAATAAAGAAGGAACAACAATTATCATCTAAATATATTAAACTAAAATGTTATATGCAGCCATATACATGAAAAAGAAATATGGTGGGGTTTTTTTGTCTCTGTTCTTAAAAAGAAATCCTCTTGATAAAACAGGAACAGAGGTTGAATAATATTGTTGGGGAGTTTTCTATTTACAGCAAGGGCATCAGATTCCTTGTGGAATCAGATGGAATCTGATTCCTTAAAGGGAATCAGAATCCAGCCATAAAGGAATTAATATTGATTTATTTACGCACAAATTATGCCCTTATGTAAACATTTAAATAGAGCTTTGAAGAGGTATCTATTCCCATGATTTGTATAGGGGGATGTATGTTAAAAATTCTTTAATGCATTTTTAAGCTAATCTGATTTCTGGTTATGCTAACTCTGCAGAACTTGTGTGCTCCAAAGGTTTAATGTCTGTATCTAATCCTGATTATTCCTAATCTTAAATAAGAGAAAATCCTCTGCTCCTCTCTGGAACACCTGATCTTGATTCCTGGATTACCTTATAAATACTTAATTGCTTATTAACATGAATCATCTCCTTTTTTTACATATATATTTTATATAAATAGCACTCAGGTTTCATTATTCTCACTCCTAAACATTTCTCTTTTATGCTATTATGTCTCCTAGGTACTCTAGGTATACTGTAGAAGAAAAGATCTGGAGTCATCTAATTTCTGAACACTTCTCTTCTGCTCCAAATACAACGGAAATATACATGGAGACAACATCAAAGATCTGAGAGGACTTGCACTCACTGAGCATGTACACCTCAGTGCCGATCATATCTGCCCCTAAGCTTCTCTCTGTACAAGTAAATCTGTACCCGGAACTGTTGTTGGGCATTGGAACTGAAGTGTGTGTATTGCTAAATTATTGAAGGAGTCCTTGGAAGAGTTTTGCCTATGTGCACCCCTCCCAAGCAATTCTTAGTCACAGCTAAGGTACTGTTCAGAGCCAGGAACCGTTTCCAACAGAGTATGCCTACGGCCACCCTCATTTAGAAACAAGGGCCAATACTGGATGTTGTATTACCCAGAGAAATACCAGTTTGTTAATTAATTGACTAGTAAGCTCATTCCTTCATGGATGAAATGTGAGTTCATTTTATTTTGAAGTGATGATGCTGGCTCCTAACAGAGGTCCCATGCTAGGTAGAAGGAATGACAGCAGAAGGCTCCCACAGCATATTACCTCCATGCAGACACCATCTTTTTCATGGTATTCTTATGTGAGAATGATCTATTTTCCTGGATAAATCAATGGAGAAGAAAGAACAAATAGAAAATGTCATTGCACCACTGAACACTGTGGGCAGTTCTGCCTCCTCACCCAGCTCAGAAACAGTAAAAAAATACATCAGGGACAGTTGAAGTTATGAAACTGCTCCCATCTGAGGAGTTTTTAAATACTCAGAGACAGAGCTGGGTTTGAGGAGGAAGATATAATAGATCTCTGTAAAGTCAGGATTAGCACAAAAAAGGTGCACACCAAGTCATTATGGAGCATCAAGAGAAATTTCCAGGCAGCATTCTGAATATGAACAAAAGGAAGGATTGTTTCAGACAGCACATAGGAAATGGAACTCACTGCCACAGGGCATTGTGGCAGCCCAAAGTATAGATGGATTCAAAGAGCAGCTAGAGAAGTTCCTAGAAAAAAATAGTTAATCAAAGTTAAATACCAAGTCCTGGATACAACTCTGTGTCTAAAATGCCAGTAGACAAGATCTGGAGAATAGACTAATAAGCATCACTATATGTTTTACATGCTTTAGTGAATAATGCTGATGATTGCTTGAGATTAGGATACTGGTTTTTACATTCAAATTACTAAAATCTTTCTTATCTTCTATTCTAGTTATTTACTTAGTTAATTACACAGTTAATTGTTAATTACTGCCAGACCATAATTTGCATTATAATTTGCATTGCCCATTATTTAATGACTTTGCACTAGCTGGTTCATAAACAGTTGGTCTGTTTTAATGCATGTTAATGCAATTACAAATTATAGTGCAAATACTATTTACATATTTGTGCCATGACTCAAACACTTGCTCCTTAAACATGACTAATTAAAAATGTCTCCAGTCTATAATATAATCATCCTAGTTAACTAAAGTTCATTTACTAATGAAAACTCAAATTTGCCTTATCTAAAAAAATCTTTGGTTTGGATCTTTGCCTTATTTAAACTGAAATAATTCTGAGAATAAATGATAGTACTTCATCAGATACTGGCTTGCCAGATATTCAAGATGTGCAGTTGAATACATGCTAGGATAGGACAGAGTAAAGTTTCCATGCCTGTTGTTAAAGGGATATATTATCATTACTGTAGCTCAGAGCTGGATTAACTTTGGATATACGAAAATAGCTTCAGCACCTGTGGAAGGTGAGTTTTCACTCTGGAGATTAGTGTCTCACAGGAAGAAGAGATACTCTAACAAAGTCTCCACTCACAACCAGGTCTCAGGAATTAATAAAGAAGGCCAACTAAGCTCATGATTCCCTTCAGTAACAACACTGAAAAATGTTGACATTGTGTAGTTCTAGACCATATTTTTGCCAAATGAGGACCTTAATAAGTGAATAAGAGAAGAGTGGGCATCAATACGGTAAGTTCTAAGTATGTGAAGTCACACAAAGTTTATTTAATATCCTTGACAGATCTTTAAGCTGAACTATAAGAAGAAAATTGCCTTGTTTCTTTCTAGCTGTTCATCATCTCTTTTTTTTTTTTTCTTCATATTTTTCTTTCTTTCCTTCAAACCCTGGCAGAGCATAGATGTTTTTGAGCCTGATAAGAAAAACACTACACAATGTTAAACCGTACATGGCAAAGGAGTATTTTTTAACAAACTCCTGAGAATTTGGGCAAATAGCTTGTGCAGATCTGTACTTTCTAAGTTCTCTGTAGAGTAGAAGTTTAAAGTAATATTGCTGTCAGCACAATCATAGACTTAGTTAAAGGTCTACACCAGCTCTCAGTCAGCTAGGATTTATGGTCTCAACATTCTTTTGAACAAATCGTGCAATTACTGAACCCTCAGCCCAAAACGGAACACCCTGTGATACTGTATTACAAGGTACATTAGTGGAAGATACCTTGGTGGAAAAAAGTAACCTCATTAATGGGAAAAAGAGCATCTTAAATGTAGTCCTATGAAATTTTGAGTTCCAAATATGGCACTAAACCAGTCCTTAGTAGCGCTAGAACCTAGTCCTGCAATTTATTCCATCCTTGAGCTCATTTATACATTAACACCTTAAAGAATCATACTAGAAAAATATGTATGTGCCAAGTTATGTGCACACTGGTGCTGAGGGCAATGCAATTTACCATCAAGTGAGGTGAAAATGCTGGCTAATTCAGAGATTGGGGCAAAACAGTGCAACTGGCATCACTGCCTGGGAGGACAACACAGAGTTCCAAGAGGGTAGCAAGGGAAGCACAGTGTTGCAAACATGTGTAGACCCCCAAGTATATTGCATTGACATCCTAAAAGCATTAAACTTTCATTTCCCTTGCATCTCCCTCCAGCACATGCTGTTTTCTCTTCCCTTCATTGCTCATAGTATGTAAATCAGTAGCCATCACTAAGTGCTTGTGTGCATCAGTGCAGTTGGTGAGCTCAACAGCACAACTGAATCCTCTCAAACATGAAGTCAGGGAAGAGCTGTCTGTGGATAGTTTTCCATGTCCTTTTCATACCTCAAAGACCAAAGTATGAAGCCTTCCAAGTGGTGTCTTGTAGATACACGAGTTTCTTGGAGGCGGATTGAGATGTGACACAATTCAGCTGAAGAAGAAAGCTCATCCTATCCTTGGTGTATAAGCTACATGTTTTTCAATGTTTTTCAACTCTTTCCCAGAGAATTCCAGCTAACTGACAGATTTAAGTGCAGAGATAATAATACAGGTTGGATTTTTTTTTTCTTTTCTGGCTGATTTGTTTTAAACTCATTTTTCAGCCAGGTCCGTTAATAAAAGTTTCATTGATCAGCTGCACAAGCATAGATTCTGGTGTGATGCAGGGAAAGATGTGAGCAGAAAACTTGGGAGTTTTGCTACTGTGAATATGAAAGTGACCTTCCACACCAAATGAAAAAAGATAATTTTCCCTGTATCTCCAACCTTCTCTTCAAAAGTTTGAAAAAAACATTGAGGAGGGGTTTTCTGGTTTTGTGGGTTGTTTGGGGTTTTTTAAGAAGGAGAGCTGATGACCAGTTTCAAGATTATGCAAAAACGAACACTATAGAAAGGACGAGAAAGCAATTTCACAGTTATGAAACAGACTACTGGTCACCAATTCCTACCCTGCTGAAATTAACAATTTTGTAGTTGGAAAACCTAATTCCTGTAGTATTTTATGAGTAAGTGAAACAGTAATCAGGCAACAGCAGAACAAAAAAAATCCTTCGACACTTCCTTTGAAGAAAAAAATAATCTAGTTCACATTGATCAGTGTCATAAATGATGGAAAGTTGTCTTTAGAGAGCAGGACTGGTGGCATTTTGCACTCCAGATCATCCTCTTCTCTGGAAATCTGATCTATTTCAGTCTTTCTTTGACTGAGAAGGTTTTGTCTTCAGCCCTTCCTTACTTCAGCCAGAGCTCTGAATTTTCCGAGAGCACAGCTGTGGTGGTACTTCTAAGGTCAGGACATAATCTATAATGTAGGTCACATTTGACACAATTGATTCAGAAGTCAGCAGAGCAATGGTACTGCATGAAAGTTTGCCTCTAACTCCTTTGTTGTCTTTCATACACATAATACATATGTACGTCCCAACTTTCATTTACTTAGTGCTCTGTTGTGGTTTTGTTTGAGGTTCAAAGAGGACAGGAGAGCTGGTCTGCTGCCAGATCCCACGTGTTTAGGTAGAGTTTTTTGGACAAAAAATAATTAATTAGCAGCCTCTGCATAGTTCGCACATCACTTACATGTTTTTTCAAAGAACAGACTTATCTGGTTGGTACCAGTGAAAGCTGGTAGAAAGAGTGTCCAACTCCATTGAACACAAAATATAAGTAGGAAAGGGATAAAAGGTTACTTAGTGCCGAGTCCTGGGGTAGACATATAGGAAGGCAGAGAGAATAGCAGCATTGTTCAGTAGAGTCTCTGGAGAGAAGGTACAATGGGCTTTACACAAAATTTGGAGGATGTCAGGAGTGTCTTGCAGTGGAGGGTGAAGGGGTAATGAGAGAGCAGCTTCATTTCGAAGATTTTGATTTGCCCCTAGTCTACTTTCTTCTGTCAACAGGGATTCAGCAGGAGCATTCATGCAGGAGAGAGCAGGTGACAGGACAGCCAGCTCTGGGAGGGGGCAGTGCTGTCACATCCTGGACTGCCATTCCACATGCCACTCCCCACTGAACTCAATTCGTGGTGATGAATTCACTTGTTAGTAAAACGTCGGTTCCTGTCTCCAATAAGGCTCTACATTGCCTATTTGTTAATATAATTAAAACAATACCAAAACACAACTTTGTGATTCTTCCTGTGCTGTTACTTGCACTTCTTAGGAGCTCTCAACTGCCTATTTCATGATCCTTTTTGAGATAGGTCCTTTATATTTCTTCCATCATGCCTGCAGAAAATATGGAAACAGTTAGATTACAGGTATGCTGTAGTCACTGTTAACTCATCAACTTCTAATACCTTCTTATCAATATTCATTCTTATTTTGAATTGGAAATCCTTTACTGAAGATACTTTTTTCCCACCTCTCTATTTGCATGAACTCTTACACAAATATTTGTGAAGTACAAAAAAAGCAAGGGAGCAAAAGAATCCACCCCGTATCATCTAATTCACCTACTCCCTGCTTGCTGTACTCAATGTTTAAGCTCTAGGTTCCTTTCAATAAGCAGAAGTTGTAGAAGATTTGCATGGCTACAGTTCAGTTTTCACAGAGCCTGAAGGGTGAATCAGTGCAGGAGGATTCAGGTTCAGTTGAAAAGCTCTTCTATTTTTAATAAACTCTTTTCTTTCTGACCATAGAGATAATGAAGAGATAAAGTCTTATCTCCTCCTTTCCTTATTTTTGCTGTTTTCCCCTTCATGACTGCTAACTGGTTATTTAAACAAAAGAAAAAAAGAAATCCCTTTTTCTTCAGACTTCCAGCTGCGTTAGCATATCTGTTTATTTACATGTTCCCAGGTCTGGCAAAGCACAATAGGATGGCTCTACAGAGCTGAATGAGACTTGTCTCCCCTTATTAAGGGTCAGTTTATGGTTGAATGGCAGAGGAATTCATAAGCAGTGTTAGATATCCAGACTCAGAAAGGGTATAATGAAGGGTAGGGAATGTCCTATAGCTATAGCTATGGCTACAGCTATGTATATATGTATATATCTATACATGTATATATCTATATACTTATATCTACATCTAGCTATAGCTATATCTATTTATATATCTGTTAAGGAGTTATAGAAAACTCCCTGCTGTGATTTGGTTTCCATTTAATTTTCCTTGGAGAGTTCCACTATTAACTGTTAAGTAACATATACAGCATGTCACCAAGCTGAAGTGTGTGAATCCCAGTGTTTGTCACTTACGCTACGAAAATGGCATGCTGACAGAGACAGTTCTCTAGGCTTTCTGATTCTTCCTCAGATTGGCAGTTATTTTTTTTAGAAAGGCAGTGAGAGTTGTGATTAACAAACTTTGTGAAAAATTCTTTTCTCTAAAGTCTTTCCTTAAGAGATGTTTTTATTCTTGTGCTATAAAAAGGGAAAATATGGGAATCCTATTCCCATCAGAGAGAGAATTTTTAACAGGCAGAATATATCCCCCAAATTCCATTATATACTTTATTCTTAATGTCTGTATCCCTAGAGTGAGGTTAATATTTTTATAAGTATCAAAAGTAACTCACTTTAGAAAGGATGCTAAGTGACAAGTAGCACTGCTACACAGTATAGCATGTAAAATTAGGAGAACACTGATGTTAACAGATTATCATCTAAGAGCAGTAGCCAACAAATAGAAAAGAATTTCTTAAGCCACCAAAAAATTCTTCAGTCATCCAAAGACTCTTGAATTACTGTCTTGAAACACTCCAAATGAATGCCTATTTATGATGAATTTAGGGTAGAGAATTTACTTACCTTTAGGAAATAAATGTATGTATATCTATTATATTCCACCTAATCTATATTTTTGGAATACCTTCCTGTTTAAAATCGACATTTTACTTCCAAACTGGTTGAATATTCACCCCAATTTCCTTTATGTTGGATATTTATTTCATGTAATTACAGCAATGGTCACTTCTGTTCAATTAAGACATCTTGTGTTTGAAATATTTGTGTTTAGTCCATTGTAAATTTTACAATTTTTTAAAAATTTATATCCTAGTGTTCAGAGTTTACATCAAATGAGATCATAATCTGACGTTACAATATCCTTATAGAGAACCTGAAATAGCTACCATATAATGACTTAGTAAATTAGTGGTGTAGAAGTTATAACAAAACATGTAAATGTGTAGACACATTTTCTTTTAACTGAAAGGTGATGAAAGCTGCAGAAATTTATGATTATTTTGTCAGGTGAGATCTGCGATTTCCTTTGACTTAATGCAAAGCTGAGCACTTCCTTAAGTGTAAAATTCTACACATGATGTGCTCAGATGTTTTCTTGAGCACCATTCAAAGACGATATTTTATTTAGTCAGATCTCTATGATCTATAGTAAATCTTTAAAAGTTCAGTTGTTTCAGCTTTGCTAATGACCTAATTAACCTCTGTATTTATATAATCAAATTTAATTTACTTAAATTTTTAAGGTTTTACTTTACAAGAAAAATAGACTAATGAATAGGCAACTGTTGTGGTTTTAAGTANCGACTGTAACTGCCCCACACACACACCTGCCTTCCCAAGCTGCTGGGGGAAGGTGAAGGATCTTAAAAGGGAGGAGTGGGGGGAGAAAGGTGTCTGTAACAACTATCGAACTGCTCACCCTTAAACTCTTAAGCTCTGATTTTAGTAGTAGTAGTAGTAGTAGTTGTAGTAGTAGTAAATACTTAACATTCTAAGTTAGAGCCTGTTTTGCTTGTGTGAAGTAGTTAATAAACAGTTGCTTGTAATCCTTATCACAAAAGTTGAGGGGTTTTTTTTTTCCCTTCTCTGAGAAATTTTAGATCTATGTGTGGGCTCTTGGCTTTTAGCCAGAGTCAAACCATGACAGCAACTAAGCTAAAATTAAAGTAATAGCAGTTTGCTTTTTAACTCAGGCATATAGCCATCAGCAATAACAAGAAAATACATTTTTTTAGTCTGTGTTGCCTATCTGTAAAATTAGAAGAACACTTCTCTTTCTTTCATGGCTGTCATAAGAAATAAAAGTCATTAATGGCTATGAGGCATTCAGATACTGAGATGAGAAACATATGGATGTACATACAGTAGTAAACTAAACATGGGTCTAACTAAACTAAAGATGGCTCTGAATACAGGAACTTACTCATCTGCATGAACACTGAACCAATTAGCTCTTTTCTCAGAAATTTAGGACACAGCTCTCAAGTTAGAAAGAGGAAGGCACTATTTCCAGTTATAAGGTTGTACCTGGCCACTATTTGAAATTTACAGGGTTTAATGGTACAGTCCTTGGTTTGGCTATCCCAAGTCAAATGGCCAAGAGGCAGAGAAAGACATGGAGCCTATTAGTCCTGAGAGGCACTGTTTTCTCTCTGACAGTAGCTGATGGGTATATTTCTTGGTGTTAAAATCAGATCTGCACACCACAATATATGATGCTTCACTGATTTATGTGAACAGATTTGAGGCAGAAAACACTTTACATTCCACGGCAATCATGCTCTCTGCTCTGCAACGTGCAGACGCACAGAAAACAAAGGACTTTCTAATTTTCCATTATTTTTTAACTGCAAGACAAAGAACAAGATGCCATACTGGTTGCCTATGCTCCCAACAGTATGTTGAGAGAACCATTTAAAACCGTTGTCTGAATTCAGCAGACAAATTATTTCTGGGTTTATCCGCTCCAACTTGCACAACAAATTTTTTTTGCACTAACTCTATAACATATTCCACCAAAACAAACTCTACTTGGACAGCATGGAGTTAGTCAAGTACTTGGCCAGATGAGTTCTTATCCTAAGTTAAGCAAAACTGAAGTTTTTTCTGTTTTCTGAATTTTAACATGGCCTTACCTGAACACTGATCTTGTAAGCTGTTCACCCAAGTGAACATGCAGCTACATACAGGTCCGGCTGAGCTGCAGATATCTGCCCCCAGGGCTGAGTTTGGGTTTATGTTTCATTTTCAATTTCAAAAAATTTGTGCTATTTGTGCTCTGATTATATGTCTGCTTAACTCCATTTTCTAGGTTGCAATTCACTTTTTGCTTATGCACTATTTCCACAGCTAAAACCAGTCTGTGACAGAGCTTCCCATAGCAAAATGCTCTGTTTCTGAATAAAGCTTCTTCCCTCCCAGCTGCGTGCTTATGTTTGGGTTTTGTTTCTGTGAAAGTGCCTAGAGGCATATGGAAGACAGGCATCATCTAAGTTAAGTAATAATCTCGTTATTATTAAACTCTTACCTTACATTGATGATTATATATTCCTGTTTTTGTTGTGTACATTCTCCTGCTGTCCCCCCTCTGCAGGGCTCCTTTGTCTAGTGTTTATTAGACTCCATGTTTATTACAAAACAGTCTTGTTTCTACTACATTGCCTTGCTAAGTGTTTCCACCTTGATACATTTCCCTCTTTCTCTCCATCTGCTAATATTTTCCTTTCCTTTCTTCTTAATGTTAATCTGTGAATCTTTTCACAGACAAATTTCTTTCAATATCCTGTCTGTCACTTAGGTGAGCAAAACTACTTTGATATCTTTTACACAGCTTGCCTCATTTCACAGATTACAGAATCACAGATGAAGGATCACCCAGTCCTTCTTTGCTCAAAATAAGGTCACCTACAGCAGGGTGTTCAGGGCTGGGTCCAGTCAAAGTTTGATGACCTTTAAGGATGGAGACTCCCCAACCTCTCTGAGCAACTTGTGTCAGCATTTGATCATCTTCAAAGTGTGATTAAATTTCCAATATTTCCACTTGTGCCCATTGCCTCCTGTGCTTTCACTGAGCATCACTGAGAAGAGTGTGGCTCTGTCTTCTCTCCTTCCCGTCAGGTATTTATTATACTCATTGATCAGATTCCCCTTGAGCCTTCTCTTCTTCAGGCTAAACAGTTCCAGCTCCCTCAGCCTCTTCTTATATGGCAGATGCTCTTAATTATCTATGTAGTCCAATACTGGACTCACTCCAGCTTGTCTCTCTTGTACTGGAAAACCCAGAACTGGATCCACCACTCCAGAACTTCTTCCCAGTGCAGCTCAGGATACTGTTACTCCTTTGTCATAAAGGCATTTTGACTTATATTCAGTTTGATGTTCACCAGGACCCTCATCTCATTTACCACCAAGATGCTTTCCAGCTATGCAGCCCCCAGCAGTTCTGGTGTATGGAATTGTTCCTTCCCAGGTGCAGAACTTGTTGCTTCTCTTTGTTGAACTTAGAGGATGCCTCTGAGCCCATTGTTCCAATCCATCCAGATCCCACTGAATTGCAGTGTAACTATCTGATCTATCAATCACTTCTCACAGTTTTGCACTCGAGCAAAGAAAAAGCTTTTATAACTCTCTCATGTATGAAATTAATCTTTACAAAGCCTCTCATTTCTCTAAGACACTTTTTAATCTTCGTGCAGGTTCTTTCTGGGGTTTGTGTCACAGAAAGTATAGAGGAACCCAGGTCTTTCCCTACAAAAACTCACATCAAAGCTACCATGACATTTAAGGAGAAAAGGGATATATATTTTTGGTTTGGCTTTTTTTTTTTGCCTTTTTTTTTTTCCCCTTTATGTCTGTCCCCTTTTGTAAAATTCATCTCAAGTTTACAAGTCCCATCAATCCTGGGATATACTCCTAGAATGACCGGTTCTTCAAACATGATTTTTGCAAGCTATAAATCTGCCTAGAAGGGTCTTCCATTACCCATGGGAGCTAACTGATGGAAGGATATGAAATCTTTTAGTAACTCTACTTTTAAAAGTAAATCTGAATCTTTAACAAAATCCTGCAGGTTCAAAGGAACTTGGTAGAGACTTGAGATTTTGGAAGAGCTATTTGCAGTGTTTTTCAGGTTTTTCCAGAAACAATTGATGTTTGAAGACAAGCTGGAAAAGGCAATATCCTTAACTGTTATATATGGCAGGTTCTGAAGCAACGAAGGATATCAATATGTTTGAAAGGGTAAGAAAAGCACTGCAAGCTGCTAAACCAGGTCACAAAGTAATTTTCAGCTGTGACTATTTGCTGTGAAGTTGTAGTCCTGTATACCTATACAGTAAGTTGACCATGTCCAGCAAAGAGTCACAAAGGTAATTAAGGGATTGCAGCACCTACCATACAGGGAGAGGCTGAAAGCTGGGATTGTTTAGCTTGCAGAAGGCCCTTCTCAGTGCTATTTAGTGACAGGACAAGAAGCAACAAGCACAGATTGAAATATAGCAAATTACATTTAAACATTAAAATGATTTTACTGTGAGGGTGGTAAAACACTGATACACATTGCCTGGCGAGTTTGTGGAATTTTCATTCTTGGAGATGTCAAAACCTGACTGGACATAGCCCTCAGCACCCTGCTTTGAGCAGACAAGCTGACTTAGATGATCTCCAGAGGTCACTACCAAACTCAATCATTCTATTTGGGGGCTCTTTTGTTGAATGAGCACTGAGGAACAGTTTTAAGGTATCCCACAGACCTCTTTAAGCTACTCAGCTACACTGTCTTACTTCACAGGGAAAACTGAGTGGCAACTGCATTATGACAGAATAAAGTAAGAGATTTTTGACACTCTGTCACCCAGGACTTTGTCTGATCATGCCATTGTCACAGCATAGAATCTGCTATGTTCACAGCAGCCTTCAACACAGAAAGTCAGGGACTAAATCAGAGTTGACAGGTGGGGTTGTTTCCCCCCGTTCCCACCCAACTCACTCTTGTTCACTTGCACAATGAACCACAACTCATCTATCTGAAAAAGACACACTTCTCTGTAAGAAGTATCTAGATTAAAAAGATGTACTTCAGCCATGCTCATTCCCCGTGCCAGTTCCCAATGAGGGAAGGCACCAAAATTGGCTTAAGGCAGAATACTTTTTTTCATTGGCTCTTCCTGTTTGACTAGAATGGCTCAAATTTTGATGCAGGAGAAACTGTCATTATGAAAAGAGACCAGACTTGGGAAAAAACAAACACCTATCTCTGAGACATCATGTCATCTAGACTATATTTCCCTCCATAATGTACTCTTGTTTGTGAAAACGGATTCTCTAGGTTAGGACCAAAAGATGTTGGTGTCTAGCAAGAACCCAGATTCTTCCCATGTTGCAACTACTGTATAATTGACATTTAATTTCAAAAGATTGTCAGTTTATGACCTTTTATTGGTGTAACTCGATTATGTAAAAGAAAAAACAAAGCAAGTGCAAACAATGTGTATATCAGCATATATCTTCTGCTTTGTCCAAGAATGTCTTATCCACTACTTGCTTTGTATGTCATCACTGTTCAAGGCTCAAGAGAGTTCAATTTTCATCTCTCTCATGACTGCTTTATCCCTTCACTTCTTTCCAGCCTTTTCCTCTTTCTTCTGAAGAAAGCAAGCTTGATAGGCTTTTACTAATGATCATGCCCTCTACACTAACTATAACACACATATAATTAACGATGGAAGCAAAAGGTTAAGTAAACAAAAGGTCATGACAATTGAGGCTGATTTCATTAGACAGCATCGGTATGTTATTGTTCCCAATGCAGAAATCTAGGTTTAAAGGAAGATAATGCATTCTTTAACTTGGGCCACAGGAAATGATCATGCTTCCGTTTGTGTTGGGTCACCTGCAACTACTACTTTAATTAGGGTCACAAGCAGCCCCTGTTAACAAATAGCCTGAAAATTATATATGAATGTGCTTTCATCAAAGTGATTCACAAACACTTTGACTCTACTTGGTCTTTCAGTGATTGTCAGATTTTGATGCTCCAGTTTCTCTGCCCTCCTTTTCATCACCAGTATTTCTTCCTTGATTGCATCTTTGCCTCCACCACTATTCTGTAGCTAACCAATCTGTTCCCTTTATTTTGAGTCTGAGACATGCCTTTGTTATTTATTCTCCAGAATCCATTGGGCAAAGTCGCAAGATCTTTCTGTTTCCACAGCAAACTGATTCTTCACTTCCTAGCTCAGCTTTTACTTTGGCCAAGGAGCACTCTTTTTCTCCTTTCATTCTGTGGTTTTTATCTCAGTCTGTTATCTGTCACTATTTTTTTTTCATATCTACAAGATTAAATAAGTAGGATTTGTGAAGATCTCCATTCCATGCTTCCTTCCCCACTCACATTTTAACTTGGACTCGGTCTGCCAAATTGTTTTCCAAATTTGTTCTGTAGCAAGTACAATGGGACTTAGACTATACTGACTTTTAATCAGAAAACAACTCAAAAATAATTAAAATGCCAAGTTTCTATTTCTGTTTTCTTTTTTGTTTATTAATTTTGAAGGTTATGAGAATTATGAAGGGGGACTCTCCTGTATGAAACAGTCTCCATTTGAATCAGTGCCACTTTCAATCAGTTCACCCTTTACCAATGTGTTTTACTTCTGCAATTAACCTATGACTGAATTCTGATTGACTCAAACTGAAGTGGCAGAGGTAAGCCAGAGTAAACCAAAATCTTTTGAGACAATATTTTTGAGTATTTTAAGCCTTGCTTATCAATTAAGGTTTCATTCTTAAAATTTGTGATTAACAATAAGAGTGACGCCGAAAATAAATGCTTGGGAATCATTATTCTAGCTGCATATTATTCTAGTCCAGTGGAGAGGCAGAGAAGCTCCTTCTAAATCCTGTTAACCTCTTTACTTGGTTTTTCAATATTCAATAGAATAGGGAAATGCTAATCTAAATGACTGCAATTAGTTCGGTGATTGGAGTAATGGTAGTTGAAAAAACAAAGTAAATGTGTGGCTTTCCACCCACAGATGCATGAAGCAGGCACTTTCTCACTCTACACCCCCAATTCCAAGTAATCATTTCCTTTCTTCACCACTGTACACTATGAAAAATGTTCTGTAATTTTTTTCTACCAGCTAACAATTCAATTTTTTGAGCTTGCAGTTCCTGAAGGAAACTAGTTCAAACTCCTTAAATCAAGCTGCTATAAGGAGCCAGAGAGTTTCAGCTGATGAAAACTGCATACAGTGTAATGCAATAAAACCCACAAACCAGTCTCGATCATAACAATATAAAATTTATTCCTGTTAAGCTAAATGTTTTTTTTATGGTTGTTGCTCTTACAGGCTACATATACTGATTTAAAAAGCATTAAATGTTAATGGTTAACCTAGTGTATGTCACTGAATTCCTAAAAAAGTATTTGAACATGACTGTGGTCCTTTTGAAGTAATTGTGTAAGTGTGAAGATCTTGTGCACTAATTTAGCTTTACCATAAATCCCTTGTCCTGCACCAGACTCTTTGCTCTTGCTGTTGCTTAGGATGAACATTAGATGAAAAGCTCCGTATTATTTTTCCTTTCTAAAAAAAAGTGCCATAACCACCACTCTCTTAATTATTCTATAGAAGAGCATGCTGAAACCTTTCTGTTTAAACTGAACGAAACAGAAGTCAGAATTCTGGGATCAGAAATAGAACAAACATTTAAAAATTGGCCACAAACTACAACTTTGGGTAATCAGCTGGACACAAGGAGACCTGAGCCCTTATTTCTTCCCTACTATCTTTTTTCTTTAATGATGGTATAATGTAAAATATAAAAGCAAATCAGAGCAGCAACCACATAATTATTGGTCACATTTTTAGAGCTGTTTCTTAAAAAAAAAAGGGTCCTCATAGTAGAGACCCCCTTGCTTGCCTCCTTCTTCCCTTCCTCTTCTCCCAACGACCTTATTGTGGGGTCAAGACCCAAAGGTGATGTCTATACTGCCGAATGAAACAGGACAGGGCTCATTTTCTGTTACTTTGTGGCTAACAAGCCTGGCATATCTCACAACCATATGAGGGTTTAAACCAATTATTCCTGCAACCAGGCCAACAGCAATCTGCACATTAGGGCTTGGCTTTCACCCATGCTAGATTCTCAACCAAAGCCTAAACCACTTCATGAACTATTCACAACCAGTGCTCTGGCATTTCCCCTGGACCTGTTCATTTTGCTAATTCAGATGTGGCGAGGGAGTCTTCATATCCCTGAACAAGCAAACCAGCTGAGGACCTGATCACAGGATTTTCCACCCACGAAAAAAACATGATGGAGGAAACAGACAAATCAAGAACAATAGTCCTGTATACTCTGTTTTGGCAGGAGGAAAATATTTGTCTTCTTCCTTGATGTAAAACCAATACCTATATGACACATGGCATGCTCATTCCCATTAATAGGAAAGCCCAAGCCAACATGTCTGGAGTTGCAAGAGTGGCCTTGGTCTAAAAAGGAGAAAGAAGGATCTGCATTGACTAGGGGTGTTTAGAGTTTCCTCTTTGCTTTGATGTCCCACTGCCAGCTGCTGTCGTGGCAAGTTTCTGAATGGTCACATCTCAGTGTCTGCACCAGTTTAAAAGTAAGAAGCATTACATCAACTTTCAAATTAGTCTGGCTGAGCCCCTAAACAAGGACATAAATGATCAAGATCTTGCAGACGACAAAATATCTACCGGTTTGGAATCAAATGTAGTCTTGTAAAGATGGTGAATACTGGTTTAGAAAAGGTGTGGAGAAGTAGCAGTTGAGGCTTGGCAGAGCTCCCTGAGTGTGCCTGTAATAAAGGCTTGACTGAAATGGAATTGACTTTGCTGCAACTAAATAAATGTCTAAAAAGTCATTTGTGAATCATTTTCTCTGATTACCATATTGAACGTTCATGAGCTTAGATATCTGTCTAGGTTCACAAATGGAACATTCTTGAGAATATTACATTAAAATTTAAAGTTTCATAAAATGCTGTATGATTTTCACAAGGCCACAAAATAAACCAGCATAGCATATTTTGGCACAGCTTTTCCAAACAAACTCCTAAAAAAGTCCCTTCCTTTCTTTGACCCCACTGCCAGAAGCAAATAAAATAGGAGGAAGACACATGAAAAATGGGAAACTTTTATGTTACTAACATTTTCATTGGGTCATCACAAAATTAGAGCAATACCAGAGGCAAGGGAGACTAATGGCTAAAAGGAGAAAAAGGAAAGTTCTGTAACTGCATACAGCCATTGCCAGCTAAGAAACAAGAGCACAGTTTGGACCATGAGCCTTTCTCAAGGAGAGAAAACAGGAAACAGAAAACAAGACTCTCACCAGAGTTCTCCTATAGCATATTTCATCTCAGATTTTCTGTCAGCATGCAGGGAACCCTTAGCTTTACAACTGCAGTAATTTCTTTTGATTGTGTTTTATAGCAGACTTGATGTGTTTTTAAAAAATAAATGAAAATGGGGTTAAATGGGATACACTGTAGTCATGTGTTGTCAGCAGGCTTGAGACCATTAGGGTACTTGGTATACACCTTCCAAAGCTGAAGAAGCAATCTTACTGCAATCTTACTGTGTTACTGCCTCTGAGACTCTGATGGAACGTGAAGCTGGAAAAGATCCACAGTGAGTCAGCAGTGCTGGGGGCAGCAAGAAGAGGCTGCTCCACTGGCAAAGGGGAACCAGGAGCCCTGGGTGATGGCAGGGCCTGTGGGACAGGAGCCTCACTGACAAGGAAGAAGAGCAGTTCTGTTGGTGGCAACTAAGGTCAACCTTAGCTGATAGCCAGATAGCCAGACAAGCCCATGGAGATGATGCAGCTCTGAGGTCAAGCCTGTCACCCATCAGAGTCCAGATTAACAGGCACAGCCATGGGTGCAGTGCAGCTGCAATGGAGTTTGAGCTTCAAGGGTGAGAGACTCAGCTTAAAAACATCTCCTGGGTGAAGGAACAGTAGGCTCTCACTGAGGTTTCTTCTCACATTTTCTTTCAAGGATACATGCTACACCATCTCTATGCTGGCCCTGAGCCCAGGCAGCTGCACGCCCAAGAGGGGGGATGCACACAGGATCCCCACACCAACCATGTATACTGTTTCCACTCTCAAGTTTTACCAGTTTCTCTTCTGCCTTCATCTGCAACAGCTCCTTAACAAATCTGTTTCAATACACTTGTAATCCCCATTTTGTAGACAAGCTTCTAAATATTTTTTCCTTCTTCACTACATTCCCAGACCCTTTTTCTCTTTCTTCTTTTAATGTCTCCTATTCACCCACTAACTTCCCTCATGGTTTTCTAATCAGTCTCCTGGTCCCTGCCCCTCTCAGCTAATAAGGGAGTTGCTGCTACTTCCTGCCAGTATGTATGACAGCTCTTCCAGCCAACAGTAACACTAGACTTCATGAATCCATCTTCACATATCGTGGATTATGCTACAGTGGCAAATAGACATTCTGATACAAGATGAAATGCTTTCGGCAACAAGTCTCTGCCTCTGCTCCCCAGTTTCTAGACTTGGCTTTTTGCCCCTTGAACAGTCCTGATCTCAGAAGACTCTTCCTCTTATCTATTTTTTTTTCCTCATCTTGGTCTTGCACTTTTCTTTTTTCCATTTGGCTCAAAGAGCATCTTCCTTCGTGCTTCCAGGGTGTTAGTAGTAGTGTCACTAAAAGAACAAGGAATTTATGTCTCTTATTCTTAGTTCACAAACAAGAACCTCTTTGGGAAAAGGTGCAGCTAGAAGTATCCATGGAAAGTTTTCTCTGAAATCCTGTAGCCTGGACAAGGAGGAGGATGTGAACTACTGTGAACACTATAGAAGACCCAGCCTGGTTCGTGTTCATTGTTGGAAGTGACTTGGGTTTTCCTTGGATTCAAGGCTTTGTAGATTTTAGCAGTTAGGAAAATTGTTCAGTGTGTGCAAACTGTGGTTTTGCAAGGGGTTACAGCTCAGCCAGGTCTGGACAGATTATCCACACAAACAACAAAAGGCATTCTCCTGCCATTACACCAGATTTGAAGTGCCTACTCTAAATGTTCAGACTGCTGGATCATTTTGAACATAATATCTGAACATGGACCAAATACATATTTTTTAATCTTCTTCTTAAAAAATACAGGGAAAAAAGTGTAAACAGACTATAATAGGAGGCATGAAAAATTTAATACCAAATTGCTAGCTTGCCAAAAATACAAGCAACTGGAAGGCTGTATAGTGGGAAATTTTTAGACAATTTTAGTAATATCTGACAAAAACACATCCACTTATAACAAATAACAATTCATAGAAATATTGCAAACAAACCTATACACAGTCTCCAGAAGTGCCTCCTCAGACCCCGATGACGATGGCATAAAGCAGGAATAAGGAAGGGGCTGGCAACTGGCATTTGATCCCATCAGGAAAAGAAAACATAGCATAATCAAAGCAGAACACAAAGAGGACAAATGTGGAAGGACAGGAAACCTGAAGGAACAGAAGAGTCTCTCTGCAGGACAAAATGAGTAAATGGCCAAAATGAGTAACCATACTGTCTGCTCTGAGTAGAAGTGTGGGTGGACTATGAGAAACCACTCTCAGTCTAACACATCTGGCCTTAAACTGGTATTCAAAACCTGGAAATGTGCTGGAGAAGATATTATCTGGGACGTCAGAAATTCTCTTACCAACATCAGTGTCTCAGCTCCTTCTTTTCAAACGTTCAATGAATATTTCCTGCAGTTGGAGACAACATTACAAATGGAAAATACTACTATTTACTGATCATTCTTTTTATACTTTTAATAAAGTAAAATTTTTCAGTAGATCTTACTGGAAAAATACCATATACAATTATAATGTATTTTCATGAGCTATTCCAGAAACTATTTTTATAGCAGCACAACACAAATAGACTAAATGTTTTGTATTGCTTTGATAAAAACATATAGCATAAAAATTAAAAGTGCTTTTCAAGCACTCATTTTTTTTCCAAAATATCTTCAGTGTTTGCACTATTTTTTTTTTTTTTGCAAAACATCTTCAGTGTTTTTTCTTTTTCACCAGGTAACACTTTAACAGGTTACCTTAAGAAAAAAATCACATACTTCATTAAACTACCTAGAATTGTTTAATCTGCACAGAAAAAAACAAATTTTTCACCAAGTTCTCAGGGGGAACCCTGTAAACAAAACCAGTGGAAAAAAGCTGAGAAAATTAAAATAAAAGAAAAAAATGTGCAGTGTTTTTGCAGCCTGTTTGCAGTTCATTTATTTATTGAAAGAGTTCAATTCTGCTTATGTTCTGTATATAACTTGTTTTATACACACTTGCTGTAAAACTAGGTTATGTCATATGCTGAGGGTACAAAAACAAAGCAGGTGGGGAAGCTTCTTTTTCTGCAAAATTAAACACCTCAGCAGAAATAGCAGGGACCAGGAAGGAACTCTTCCTCCTCTATTAGGAATAAATAAAAATTAGGTGAGAAATCAAGTTTTGGCCATGGATTGGATTTGTTTGTTTATTTTTCAGAAAAATCTTGTGCAGTCTCAAACTATTAGCAAAATACACCTAGAGCTGTGTTAAGGTAATATAGCCATATATTGGGATAGATTTATATATATATACACATAGAGTGTGCACCAAAGTTTAGGTACTAGGGTCAAGTATTAGGAGCTCTAGATAAATGTGGGTCCTTGTATCTCATCCATGAAACATGAATGAAGTAGCTTTCTAGGGCTGTGCCTAGAGAAGTCTAAGTGGAACAGTGTCATTTTGTCATTGGAAGGCTCTCTCCTGAGCCTTGGAAATATCTCTCTGTCCAACACAAAACCTCTTTGAGCTAAGTAAGGCACAGTATCTGGAGGTGTGAGAGATTCCACAGCTGCTTTAATCACAGCAGACTAAGATCACATGGCAAAATTCTGGGTAAAGCTTTTTTTTGTGAAAAAGAAATTAGAAAGCTATATATGATAAATATTTTAGAACTGATTTGGCCCTTACTTAGATTCAAAAAGTGTTGATAAATTCTTTAATGTCTTATTGCACCCTCAAAAATTAAATCCACAAAGGAAAGCCCAAGAAAGGCAAGTTCGAAGCAAACTTAGTAAAGCTTAACAGTATAAAATTGTATGTGAACTGGGCTCACTAGAGTAGGAAATAAGTGCTTCACAAGCCCTCTTTATCACATGCCGCACTTTTATCTTGTTCTCTTAAGAAAATGCAATTGCATTTTCTATCCATCTCTTTGCTCTCAAATAACTTTTGAACTCTTTACAATTTCAGCCTAATTCAACATTAAGGACCCAAAATACTAAGTGCCATGAAAATGTGCAATCAGGAAGATGAGACTGCTAATCAGTGTTGCCACCAGATGGAAGATCGTATGGCTTCACCAGTTACCTACTTACCAGCTGGCTAATCCTCAGCACACATGCCTGGTGAGGAACCACACCGCTGGAAACCACCTTCATTTTGTCTGTAAGAAGTGGTGACTACTGGAGCCTATGTAGAGTGGATAGGGAAAAAGGATGTGGAGCACTGATCCATAGGTAGCCAAGCTTCGTTAGCCCTATTTCTAGGACAATGACCTATATACACTTGGATGAACTGTGTTCATGACATTCAGTATGTAAACTACCATTGGGGTATTCTCTGGGTAACTCAGAACAAGCCGGAAAAACGAAATTTTGAGATTAATAAAGTCTCATATGTCATGAAAGGAAGCCAATAATGGTGCAAGATAACTGGGAACTGACAAGCTCTGGACAAGGCAGTTGTATAATTAGAATCCTGCCTGCTTTGTGGAGGTGAATTGCACGTTGTGAGACCCACCACCAGCAGATCACGGAAGATGTGCAAGATCCACATAGGAGCAATGCCCCACTTGCCAGCGGCAGATTTGGGGTGAGCAGCAGCACAAATGGACACACTCGAGCTGGAGAGTCCAGTACTCGGGGCGGCGGAGCCGGACACAATCACAGGTGCCAAACGGCCTCCACGATCTGCAGCAGAGGAGGTGCCTGAGGGAGAAGGTGGTTGGCTGGATGTGGAGAGGGGGCCCCCCGGGATGGCTCCCAGAGGAAGAGGCCCTCGACCCGCGCGGGTGCCGGCCCGG
>WEIV01024334.1:58727-93452 GCA_013390005.1 Calyptomena viridis
TTTGCTATTTGATTTTGTTTTGTTCGAAACCCCCCCCCCCTTTTTTTTTCCCTGTTTGGTCTGTAGTAACTCCTTTATACAGCGGCAAAAGGATGTTACCAGAATTTAACTCTTTGCTTTGCATCTTGTCCCTCTCTTCCTTCNCTCAGCCTGCCACATTTGATTGAGTTCAATGGGACTCCGGTTTCATGTATAGAGAAGTAATCTATTTTTTTTCCCCTAGGTTTTTAGGAACATTTGTAATTAAAAAGTTGCCTTAGGTAGTGGTTTTGTTGGCAGCGTACAATTTGAGTAAATAAGGTCGTTAGATTGTGCTTAGTCTCTGTGGCTGGAGATTTGTGTGAAGGGGTAATGTTTCCTCCTATCTTCCTCCTTGGTTAGAAACATGTCCTGTGGTTATTTATTTTCAAATGTCACACTTTTTAACAAGGTTTATCATTTGTCACCAGACTGATCAGGAGCAGATATGCCTTTCCTTGGAAACTGTTTAAAATTAAGCTAGGAAGAGGATAAATAAATGTCGCGTTTCATTCAGATAACATTTGAGCTCAGTTTTAAACGGTTTACTTGTAAACCTCGAATTACTTTTTAAAAGCTCATCTGAGATTAGTTAGTGAAATGAAGACATAATTATAGTGTTATTTTGTAGTAATTCAGACCTGAGAGTGTCCCTGTGGTGATAGTCTGAAGCGTGTATGTGATTTGGTTGGTTGATTTTTAATTATTCCTTTCTGGGGGCTGGGGGGGGGAAGTAACCATTAGAGATTCAGGCCAAAAGCAGCGTCTCTGTGAGGCTGTTGGAGAGAGAAGGGGTGGATAGTCTTTGGTTTTAGTTTTAAGCACAGTAGCACGGATGGTTTTCTATTTCGAACACGGAAACTGGTATGAATGCCTTCACGAAAAGGAGTTTCAGATGCAAAATACAAAATGATGAGGGAACTTTTCCCGAGGTCTGTACAGTGGTTTGTGAAGAAGGAGCATGTGTAAACCTTCCGTGGTCCTTCTGTAAGTCCCCAGCTGAAACAATGCTATTTTGAATTTCACTCATCTTCTCTGGGCAGAGAACAGAAGAAATGTATCGGGTAAAAGAGACCATTTTGGGGTTGGCTAGGGCCATGTTAGGGAGGCAAAAGGCATCTCAACTTTTTATATGATTGTCCATTTTCTATGACGTTTGCAATGACGGGGCAAGGGGGTGTTCCATGACTATATAGTGATTCCCTTTTAATGCTGCATTTGATTGCCCGGCTTTATTTTATGGTAACTTTCATCGGGATTTTTTAAAGCATACACCTTCGATTAATAAAAGCGTGGCTGAAACTTTTAAAGAAACTGCTGCTGTGGCATGTAGGGTGAATTTCTGATCTTGCTGCCTTTCATGTGCCCTGCACCTAAGGGCCTGCACTTCGATCTAGCTGCTTGCATTTGGAATTCTGTACCAAGTGTAGTGAACTTCCAATAGTGAACTTACTGAATTCCTACACTTCTGGTTTGTACTGGCATATGCGATGCCCCCTGTTTGGTGCTGCTTTTTCTCTTTAGAACTGAATGCATGAAGTACTTCTCAAAGAAAGAGCAGTCTTTCTCCTTTTCCCCCTTTCTTCCCTTCTTTGTATCTTTTTCAGTCATGAAATTGCTTTTTACAGTTTTATAAATTTAGGTTAAATAGAAAGCCTCCTGTTTCTTAATTTTGTGTTAGTATATGTAATTTTTTGTTTCTTGAATAGTAGAAGACAAAAATGTGAAGCATAGCAGTGTTGTTAATAAAAAACACATTTGGAAACAAGGATATTCTTAGAGCTGTGGAAATAGAGAAGTGTTGAACTGCATGATAACCTGATACATTTAAGTAATACTAGACAAGGTGTGCAGTTTCATAATGGAAAGTAGTCATAGAAAATAATAAAGTAGTAGTAAATTTGGAAGTTGCTATTCAGTTGTGTCCCCTAAAGGAGGGGACAAGAAGGAAATGTTAGACAGGTTTGTTTATTACAATTTAATAATTACATTTTATCCACCCTTTGGGTTTCTAAGACATATCACAGTGTAAAAGGCAGTGAAAAATACCATATTTCATTGCACATAAACTGTGTGCCTCAGTCATTTTGCATTTTTTTAGAGATATGTCTTAATGAGTGAAGTTATTATTCTGTAATTGATCACTCTTAAAGAAAATACATTTCTCACTTTTTTCTCTCTGATGAAATCTAAGAGATAGATAGATAGATATAAACTTCCTGGTGACATGAGTCTTCTTTCCATCAGTCAAAACCAGAAGTTTTCTATTTAATATAATGGGAAGAAGTGCTATCTGTTGTGTTTCAGAGTACATTTTAGATAATTGATATTGCTATATAGAATGCTTTGTGTGAGCTGACTAGCTGACCAGTGATAACAGTAGCAGCCTGAGCATAAAAATGTCTTTAAATCTGTAACATTATTTAAGAGTGCCACTTGTACAAGAGTCTGTTGCCTGAACAGTGATTGGACCCTATTCCTATTAGTTTCATTAATTTGAAAAATTTAGTCATGCGAAAGGTCTGTTTCAAGGCAAAGATGTTAGATTATTAATCTGTTGAAAGCAAATAGTGCTGTTCAAAACTGCCTTGAAAACACTTCATCATTTATTTGTGTGCATGTAGTGTTGCATGCATTCACTCATTCTGCAGTGTTTGTAGCTACTAGGATAATTTTATAGCACGAAGCAGTCTAAGCAGGGGAAAGAAGCTTCTAGTTTACTAAGTCGAAGTCCTGTCAAAGCTAGCTTGAAGGCTGCTACAATATTTTTACTATCTTACCTTACCTTTTCTTAGTGAGGTTATGCCCAGTTTATGTGATCTTACTATGAGCAAAAACTTACTGTATTTCAAATCAAAATTCCTGTAATAGCTTAAGCTCATTATACCTAGACTTTTGAGCTTGCAATAAATAATTTTGCTTTCTTCTTGGAGTTCCCCCTTGGTTGTGTACAGATTATAGTCAATGCTTCGGTAATGATATATATTGATATATTTTTAGAGGACAGTGCTTTTGTTCAGACCCCTCTTCCCCTTCATCCAATGACAGTACTGTGCATGAAACAGCTGCAGTATTGAGTTTTTAACTCTGCCTTTTAAGTCCCTCCTTTGGCGTTAATCATTTTGATTGATCTTCTCTGAACTACCTTCAGATTGTTGTTACCCTTCTGGTAATGAGGTACCTAGAGCTACATGCGTTATTTAAGGTAGAAACACATCAGCCATTACATATGTGCATCCGTGTGTCTATAATGTAATTGCGTACACTTACAAATGTCTACACTTTTGTTCTTTTTAGCTTTATTCTGATAAGTTTATATCTTTAAGTCATGTGTTTGAGTCATTCAGGGTCATAGAAAAATTACAAGTCCTAAAAACCATTTAATTTTTCAAACACAAGCCATGCCCAATGCAGCGATGTGCCTACTCTGTTGTTTCTTTTTTTTTAATTTTTCTACTTTCTTTTTCTAGTCCTCTGTTTCTTTTGCAAAAAAAAAAAAAAATAAAAAATAGAAGAGTAGCAATGTTAGTCCTTTGTAACACTGTTAAACCCAAGGAATGTGCACCTTACTGAACTTAGGTCAGTATTGTCATTTGTATTCTTAGTAATTTACCATGGAATGAATAATGCTGCTTCCTTTTGTGATGTGAATTCTGGATGTAGTTACGTGTGAGCAGCTCTTGTTAAATTTTAGGAAAAGGGTAAAAGACTGGAGCGGTGAAGTGAGTGAAAACTTTTGTGGTGCACGTGAAAAAAAGTCTTTAATGCAAAGAACCAAGAAGAGCTGAAACTCTCATAAAATCAGGAAAGGATGATGTTTGTTATAATTTTTTTGCATGTTCAAAATTGTACACAAAACTTAGATACATACAACTCTTTTGGATGCTGGCAGTAAGGCAAAAATGCTCTGTATTCTTTTTTGCACGCATTTTGTACAGACTAAGTTAGAAACATGTCCCTTTTCCTTTGCTTAGCATGAAGCCCAGATGTTAAAGATGATAATGAAGGGTAGGGGGCTGAATGTAAACAAATGCAACGACTTACATTTTGGTGAATATCAATGGTTATAAATTTACAGTCTGTTTGTGGTCTTTCAGGATGGGATGGGTTGTTCAGTTTGGGTGATGTTAGTTGAGATACAGCTCTGTAGTCCAGAATTCTTACCACATTAAGGGATTTCTGAACTGGGACCTTAAACACAATCCTTCTTTGGGATCCTCTTATATGAGATGGGGAGAGGAAGGAAGGGAGGAGCAGCGTTTAGGAGCTGGTGTATTTTATTTTCTTATTAAAAGGAACATAGTTGGCTTGAAATTTTTCACTTTCATCTGAACTTTTTTACTGTTGCTACAAGTTATTGTTACTACAAGATTTGATAAAAATGGAAGAGGGTCTTTTTTCTTTCATTGAGTCCTTCTGCACTGCACTATCATTTTGCTCCTATCGTTTCAAGTACTTAGAACAAAAGAAGGAAGAAAGATTATTGAGACTATTATTGAGACTAAAATGAAGAATAAATGGAAAATGAGATACATAAGCAGCATCTGAAAAGTCTTTTTCTCTTATTTGACCAACCATCCTTTTGATGATGGATCAGATACCTGTTCTTTGAATCCCTAGTGTTTTAGGTGCAATTGAACTACTTTTTCTAGGGCAAAGTTGGGCATGGCCTGTTACACTCCATGCTGAATGTCTCATATTGTGAGCACACGTGATTCCATGCTTTTGTAAGGATGCCTTCATTCATCTAACATGCCTTTTCTGTTTCTCTATTACTGGAAGCCAGTAAAAAACTATTTAATTGCTCAGGATAACTGGAAATCTGAGCAAGCGAGTGGAATCAGTATTGATTTGCTCCTTATTGTTAAATATGACATAGCAATGCCCATTTTGGAATATAGAAGTCCTTACTCAGAGTATGCTAATTACAGCCTTGTCATCTTGAACTTCTGCTGGGGACCAGGCAAGTCCAGTCCTAATCAAAACGAAAGTGGCTGGCAGGATTTAGAGAGGGAAGCTGAGGAAGGAAGCAAATGGGGAGTAAATGTGCGTCTGCAGTGAGCTTGTGTACCAGGGGTCTGGCAGAGATCAGACATGGGTGTCAAAGTCTGAGTGGATGGCAACACCATAAACCTAAGTGGTGTTAAATCAGATCAGATTTTGCTGAAGAATTTTAAACATTGCATGTTGACAAGCAAAAATCACAAGTAGCCCAAAGGCAGAGGCCTGCAGTGAGACTGCTTTGTCCTTTGGGGTATTTACCTCTTCGACAGAGCAGTAAGTACCCCCTTTCGAGAGCATACTATCCTCTTTTCTTCAAGACTGAGGAAGTTGAGCTCAGGGGTTGGGATACTGGAAGGAAGAGGATATTTTGTCTGGGGCACAAACATAAGCTATCAAAGCAGATATATGAACCGAAGCTAAAAGGAAATGAATTGTCAGATTGGGAAAAATGTTGTTATTGTTGCTTGTCTTGGTTTGCAACTAGATTTCTGAGGTAGTAAGTATATTTAAAGCCGTCCAGAGTTTTGCTTCAGACTCTTTACAAACTATACTCTCATGTAAATATTGTTTAATTCATCTTCATTGTGTAACTCATCACATTAAAGGCCTGTCATCTTTCCCCACTAATTATCAACAGAAGCAAAATCAGGCCCACCAATTTCTAAAAAGGTGCATAAAAGTGACTGTAAATGTGTAATTTAAGAAAGATCCTAGGATGGTAAAAACAAGAGGGTAAAGACTGTTTATGTTTCTTAAAACAAATACAAATAAATAAGGACATAATACCTGCATTTTTAATTCCTTGTATGTAAGGGTGACTTTTTTCACCTTTTGTTAAATCAGCTGAAAGTTACCAGGACTGTTAGAAAGGTATTATGTGATAATTGGATCTTTTTAAGGGGCAGTTACTCGTGACAGGTTTGGACTGGCTTTTGCTTGCTGGATATCACTGGTGAAAGCAGTGAATCCTTAAATTGCTTTTACATCAGCAGAATATCAGTAAACACCTCTGTATGGAAGGTGGGGAAATGGTTCTGATTGCTTGAGCCTATTTAGTTGCAGAAACTGTTGTCCAGGCTTTTCTCAGATTATTCTGGCTGTTCCTGACTTAAAATGGAGGGGGAGTTAACTCCTTGGGAGATGGCTAAAGGGAATTCCAGATCCCTACTCCAGAGATGGCTCAGCTGCTTGCAGAGCAGCTGTGGAACTTGCTGCAAGTTTCACAATCTGCTGTATTATGGAAAACTGGCACTGAATTTGATTTTTTCCTAATGTGCAAAGCTGTAACATAGAGCACATCAGCAGCTGCTCTGCAAGCAGCTGAGTAAGGCTTTGGAGTAGCAGTGTGGGATGATTAGGTGGAGGTTGAAACTCCTACAGCCACCCTTCTTGGTGGGAATCCTATGCCCATGACTTTACTTTTACGTTTGGCATCTTTGCTGCTGCTTCAAAAAGTTTCAAGAGTTTTGATATCCCTCTTCCTGTTGGGCTAGCATGAGTGCTAGAGCTGCATGTGGAGCTGCATGGCAAACTCAGCTGGGGAAATATTTGCGTTTGTGTCTGATTTTTATAATTTTTCATATCAGAGAAACCCCATGATCCCCACAAATAAGAGTAGGCAGTGTTGGCACTATGGAAGAGTGGCCAAGGATGCACACAAGTAGCTGTCAGGTTGAGGTGAAGGTGTTGGAGGAAAGAGTTGGAAGCTACTGTCACAGAAATGTGAATGAAACTGCAATCTCCTCTGGTGCAAGATAGCAGAATACTAGTGTTGCCACCTTCAGCTGGAGATGGAGACACAATGAAAGGGATGGTGACTTCTCAAGAAAAAGGGCACTTGAGGGTATTGGAATGAGTACAAGCATCTGAGCTCTCCTTGTAAGTAGAATGTTTCAGGAATCTTTGGGTCACACTTCAGTGTTATTTGTTTGGTGGTTACAGTTCAGTGTTGGCACTGAAATACGTTGACTGCAGTTTTAAAAAAGCACTATAATTCAAACAAAAAATCGGTGAATTTGTAAAAATGTGAAATGTAAATAATATATATTTCTTCTACAGAACAGAAATAAGTATATTTACAGGATTTGCTCATAATAATTTGTATATATCTTTTTAGTAGATAAGTGAGAGCTTAGTGAAATTAGTTGATCATCTGAAAAGTATAGCTCCTTAATTATTCCATGTGTATAAAATTTCAACTCGGAAAATGAAATACATCGAAACTCTTGAGGTTATTTGAGAGTATGTAAAATATTCTTGTTCTATTATCAGTGCAGGAGCCAAGAAAATCATACAAATGGTTTCTATTCCAAAGTTTTGATTTGGTGCTAGAATGATGCTTTTTGGAAGGAGGAAGGCTGAAATGTTTAGGTTCCTCTTGTTAGCATGATAGGTTATTATTTTCACCTGTTAAAATTGTTTAGCAGGTAAAATCTGAGTGAATGCATATTTAATCAATATTTGAAGTCTTCAAAATCAAAGTAATATTCCATGACTACTACAGATCTTATATTCTGTTAGAAAACACTGATGTTGTTATTACATTCATAAATGTGTAATTCTCATGAATTTAGCTGATACTGGCTTTCCCATCAAAGATAATCTGTTCCCAGAGAGGCCCTCTTTTAATTAGTCATGGTAATTTATAGGCATGCAGCACTGAGGGTTTTTTTTTCCTTGATTGCTTTTATTCTAGTACCACTTGAGGCTACTTTAACATTTGTGTTATAACTTTTTGTGTTTATGGTCATATAAATATATGCACAACAGTAATCCCTGGACTGAAATTGAGAGTAAAAGTGATAGCCATTTTTTACTTTAAGGAGACTAGAATAACATCAGTGTGTATTTTTTCCAAAGTACAGGTGTCTTTAAAATCTCTTAATAATGAACATGTGCTATCATTTAAAAAAGGATTTATTTCATTTTACAACTGTGTTTTGCAAGGTAATAATCAAAATCTGGGCTATTTGTAGTATTTGTAATAATACAATCTTAAGGGAAATGCAGGGTTTTTAAAAGCCTCTGTGACCACGTGTAGTAATTTTTGAATATTCTTAGACACATTATATTGAAAATACTAGAAATACATAAAAGTAGTAGCATAGAATGTACCTAATAGACCCAAGTTGACTTCTGTAGACTTCTAGCTACTCCCAGATACATATTGTTATCTCACTCTGTTAAATTACCTCGCCTAAAACATACAGATTATACCTCTTGAGAATTAGCCATTTTTGACATTAAAGTGGAGTAAGATCCAAGAATTATTCCCAAACCCGTTTGCTACCCTCTTCCTCAGATACTAAATACAACAGTACATCAGGTGAATGGAAATTTGAGAATTGTTTCAACAATGAACAAAACCTCTTCCTTAATGAACTGAAACTATGACATCCCTTCTCTTCTTGTGGATATTACAGAATGGACAGGCCAAATTTTGCTCAGTTTTCTTATATGAAGTGATCCCACTGACCTGTGAAACTTGCTCAATAAAATGGGCAGTATTAGAAGTGGATTTTAAGTCTCTTATATGAATGCTTTTACTGGAAGTATGTGGTTTACAGCCTTTTACTTTTGTAATGCTGTCAATGTGCATCTTTTGCTCAAGAATGTGAGTGCTGTATTGTGATCTGAGCTGTTCCCTGTACAGTGCCTAAAATTTAGGGTAATAAACAGGGTTTGGGTCACTGCTGCTTAATTAAAAGTGGTACAACTTGTCAAGTTCATGCATACATACTATGTATGTAAGTTGTATATATTTTTCATAATATGCTACATTTTTTGTACTGTGAATGTATACTATTTAATGTCTTACCTAAATTAAATTCACCTGACTACTCGTCTGCCAGTCTGCTTTGATTCAAAGGTCTCAGGCTGGTAATGCTCTGAGTTTTTTCGTCTTCCTGTTGCAAAATTGCTCAGTCCCAAATAATTTCCTCACATTAGGAAAGAGTGGTGGCTCCCAGTGTAAAAAAGACCCCTCACTGTGGGCTAAGGCAGGTTCTGTTGAAGGTGAATGAAATTCACCCTTGCAGTTAAAGCACCTTGGGATCTTGAACAGCTATTTAGCCCTGTGCAGTGCCTTTGATTTCTGGCAGGGGTGATGGGATGCAGTAGTTATTTGGAACGTTTTTAAAACTTTGTAACTGCAGTATTACATATCTGTGTTCACAGGGGGAAGAATGGGAATCCCTCTGGCAGGATCCTTCAGGATCTGTCTTTTTCCCAGGCCCTTATGTTAGCGATGTAGAGATACTACTCAGATACAGGGGAGGGCACTGACATGGGGAGGGAGAAGTAGCTGAACCTTCTGCTCAGGCCGGGGAGGGTGGACGTTTCACAGATTTGGAGGCATAATATAGTCCTCAAATGTTTGTAAATGCAGTTAGCCAAAAAATTTCCATTTCACCACAGTGCTTAATAGCTCTCCTCTACAGTGAATGAACTCTCATTTGGCTGTGCCAAATCTGCTGTGTTTGCCTGCTTCATTGTTTGGTTTTAGAGATTTGGGTGTCTGTGTGTGTGCTAATTAAAGAAAACACGTTACATTTGTAGTAGTTGTTTTATACCAGTCAAAATCATATTTGTTTAAAGTTTTCATGTAACATGTTTTGTAGAAACTGTTTAATGGAGGGTAAAAGTTAACCCTGTAAGAAATGTATGTTTTCTTATGTAGGGGTCTGTGTCTCTAGCACCCAGGCTGATTTTAACTAAGGGGCATCCTGTTCATTTTGTGTGATTTTGGTTTACAAACTATTGCAACCTGGGGGAAAAAAAAATTAAATTTAGAAGTGTTTTTAATTGGCTTCAGGAATTAGTGATAATTGTTAAAGATAGACATTATTTGAGGGTGATTGATCTGGATGTGAAGCAGATGGATTAATAAACAAAGAAACTCTTAATTTTTGATATTGTAGAGACCATTGCTTGTCATTACTGACTTTACAGGACTAGTCACAAAGAGAGGACTGTGGGGTTGAACTCTCGATGATAAGAAAGCAAAAGATTTTAAAGGTGAATTGTTAAAATGAAAATAATACTAAAGACTTTCAGGCAGAAATATAGTACATCTGAAGATAAAATTTTTGCTTAGGCTCACTGGACTAGGATTTTGTTAGTTCATGCTTTTGTGAACACTTAATGGAGCAGTAAATATCACATCTTTCACTAAGGAGGGCTTAATTTTCCTGAGCTATAGTCTATTATCGAAGAAGAAAGTAGGCTATCAAATCCTCCTCTTAGCAATGCCTTCTTTTCATCAAGATTTAAAAAAAAAATCTACTAAACATTCCAAAATATGATCTATCGCATTTGAAAATGTTTAAAATTATTTAAATTCAAAACACTGATTGAGGAGGTTCCTTTAAATTTGATCTATGCCTACATTGTCTTCAGTAGAAATTCTAAAAAACTTTTGTAAAAAATAAAAATGCATATTCCATTTTGTGTCTTTGCATTTAGTGACATGATGTTTTTCAAGAATGCAAATGCTTTTAAAATTTTTCTGCAGTCTGCTTTGAGCAAGAAATTCTCTTTATGTTTAATAATGTAAGAAGTAAATTCAGTTTCCCCAAAGAATTTTTACATTAATCTTCATTAATTTATTTTAATTAAGCAATTACATACTTTTAAATGGCAAATTAATCATTTTTGTAATGTATTTTCTTTTTTACTGACAATAACCATCAGTAGTTTGTTGGAAAATGATAGTGCATTCCATGCTTAGGTGAGTTTATTGTTAATCTTCACACAGATAGTACTTCTGTCTTGGATGATCATTCTTTAACTGCTGACAGCTGTAAATGGACCAAGAGTACACTGTTAAAATGTCTACAGTTGAAGCAATTGGCCAAAGATGAATTATTTTTAGTGTTCATTATTTTATAGTATAGTCAATGTTTAAGATTTTCTGTGATCTACATATTAATTTTTTTCACAGGAGAACCAGTATATTTTTTAAAATTGTAATATAAAACAATACTGTGTTTTTGTAGTTATAGTTTGATTTCCTTTTATCTGTTACAAGGGATCTAAACTGGTATTGACCATAATAGGTGTCATGAAATGCATATTATAGCACATTACATTCTCGTGAGTGAGGTAATGGCATAAAATGATTAATTCTGTTGTAGTATTTCTGGTTTTAGGATGATGAATGTGATCTAGTCGTTAAATACTTAAAAACTGGTAAACCTTAGCTTAGTTTCTGTGTTCTCCCTCCATCTGATGTGCATTTGGAAAGTATAGTATGTTTTAGCTACACTTCAAGGACCAAATGTTACTAAGAGATGAAATGTTCAGCCAGGTGAAATTAGTGAAATAGTTGTCAAGAAATTTTAATATGTATGCACAATTTCTCTTGAAGATTTTTCTTCTAACAGTTTCATTTGGGAGCTTAGATACTTAGACCAGAAAAGCTTGATTAAATAAATGAAAGGGAGTTTTGTGTGCATAGGCAATCATTCAGTGTACTTGTTTTTACTATCTTTGTGAGTGCTTTGCAATCTCTAAAAAGCCCCCAGAACTAATTATATGCAGTATTTTTTGTATGAACTTACCATATGTGAATGTTCATCTAAATTTCTTGCAGCAAAAGCAGCAGGGACTTTTATTAAGTGTAGCTTTGCCACTTTGTAGACAAGTTTGAAATTCCTGGCATTTCAGGTCTAAAAGAGGACTTGGCAGATAATTATTTATAGATAATACATAACAAAAATGTGTACCAATCTATGACTTTCTCCACTTAAGTGAATGTGTAAAAAGTTTAGTGTGGGTTTTTTTGTTACTGCCTTAATTCCAACGGTTTAACAAAGTTAATCTGAGTTTGTATGTTTCACAAGCACATTGTTCTTCTGGGCATACTCACATCTCATTGCCAAATTTTTGAAGATGATTGACAAAAAAGCAAATTGTTTCCCTTTATTAAATTCGTATGGAAGTAAATTATCAAACAATAAGGGACATGCTAAATCCAGAAGAAAGACAATCCTCGTTTCCTTTAAAAATTGGTTTGTTGAGAAATACTGAGTATATTATTTTAAAATAATTTTTACACATTTCCCGAACAAAATGCTTTTGTGCCAAAAAACAGATGTTCAGATTTTGAAATGAATTTGACAATTTTTATAGAGAGCTTTATGGTGACAATGTTGCTATTAAAATGTTACTGTTAAAAAACCATATTCAAGTGTTAAGAAATTAAATTAGAAAAACTAATTCAGATATTATACAAAACCCCCTACAACGAAATAGTCATTTTGAATATATGATAATACAGGAAATGCAGGATCTCTTAAATATTTGCATACAAGCCTTCTACAGCATTCATGCCTTTTTCAGGAAACAGCTTTAACAATGCAGGTCAGTTTGAATTCTGCTGCCTAAAGGAATGGCAGAGTGATGTAGACCGTGGTTTTTATATTTACTAGTGCCCTTCTAGATCAGCGTAGCGCAAACCAACCCATATAACTGTTATCTAGATGGGGCCAAAAGATTCTGGGCCTTAATTTTTCTGCTTGCTGATGAGATTTGCCGATGAGATTTGCCGGTCGGCTGCTGTCTTCTCTGCTGTGCTGCCATTGGCGAGGGTGAAGGAAAACCTCTGCTCTGTGCTTTTTTTTCTTGCACGGATGTTGCGTTCATTGTGCGTTGGTAATAGTGCAGCAGGACAGGTTGCTTTGGAACAGAAGCTGTCAGGGCCTGCTCCGGTGGTGGAGGGACCGCGGGATGCTGCTGAGAGTTTGGGTGGGCAGAGGGGTGTTCGCGCTGCTGAGGGCGCGGGTGCCACGGCAGCGCTGGGGAGGGGCCGGGCCGGGGCCCCTTCACGGCGCCCTCCCCTGCCCTGCCCTCCCCCCCCCTGCCCTGCCCTCTCCTCCCCTCCCCTGCCCTGCCCGGCTGGAGCGGGAACGGGAGGAATTTGCCCCCTCCCGGCTCAGGTTGCAGGCCTCGACCGAACCGGGGAAGCGAGGGTCAGGGCTATTCATTGCCTATCGCTTCCTCAGGCCATTTATAAGCCGGGCCTCCCCGGGCAGCTGACTGTGGCCCAAGGAAGTGATTGATATGAGAGATTCAAAGATTTTCTTTTTACTTCTCTCAGTACATTTTAAATGCCTTGTGTTTTGTTTTGTTTTTCTCCCAAAGAAAAGGTGATTTGGCACACAGTGCAGAACTAGAAATGCTGCTTAGTATCTTTGAGGATCAAAACAATGACAGATCAAAACTAGAGGGGCGGCACTGCTGGAACTGACATGTTTAGTGCTGCGTGTGCCCCATGTCCACAGCACTCTGCTGGGATGCTGCCGTGAGGCAGTAGGGATGATCCCTGGTTCCCGGGCTGGAGGGCCAGAATCACAGAATATCATGAGTTGGAAGGGTCTCACAAGGATCATCATAATCCAACTCTTAGCCTTGCACAGGACATCCTCAAGAGACACACCATGTGTCTGAGAGCATTGTCCAAATGCTTCTTGAAGTCTGTCAGGCTTGGTGGTGTGACCAATTCCCTGGAGAGCCTGTTCCGGTGCCCAACCATCCTCTGGGTGAAGAACGTTTTCCTAATATCCAGCCTAAACCTCCCTTGGCACAGCTTCATGCCACTCCCTTGGGTCCAGTCACTGGTCCCCAGAGAGACAAGATCAGTGCCTGCCATCAGCCACAGATGGCAGGCACTGATCTGTGGATCAGAGATGGATATTACATCAGCCACAACCAGTTCGCAATCAGCCACAGGGCACACTGATATACATTACTGCAAATTAAAGAACTGGCAAGCAAACACTTTTCCTTGGAGCTTTGCTACCATTTATGCTGACACTCAGTGCCATGGCAGCACCCGTCTGTACGGGGGAGTCGAAGAGACCGAGCTGGGGTTCCCCCCGTGCCCCACACTTCTCCCCCGGCTCGCAGGAGGTGCTGCCCATCAGGATGGCACCAGGGTGACCCCCAACATTAGAAACAACCTTGAAAAGAAATGCAGCCTCCCTTTAGAGGAGTATGTGAGTCCTCAGCTAAGCCATGTGTTTGCTTCCTCGATACTCGAAGGAAGAAGAATAGTGGATGGAGAATTAAATGTGGATATGATAGGAAGCTGGGTATTTAGTGATTTTCTTCAATCTCTTGGATAAATAGCTAGGCTTGCGCTCTTAGCGATCAAGGAAATCATGTTACTAAATAATACACCGCATTGAAGCAGTCATATTTACAGAAATATTTCTTGTTTGAAGGGGAATACATTTTTACTAACAACAAATTATTTTTCTTAAACTGCTTAGAACTTTTCAGTGGTGTTTTACTTCATAGCTTACAATTCTTTTTCTGAGTAATCTTTCTGTAATGTGACAACACACAACTTTTGAAAAATATTCAGCAGAATTATTTGCTTTTGTTTATTTGGAAGGACAGCATAGTCTTTCATGCTAAAAGGTCTTTCAGAAAGATTAATGGTTGTATGATTCTGATCTTGCAAACACTTGTTCTTAAAAGTAAGACGTGTTCATGTAAGGTTACAAGATTAGAACCTTAAATATGCAACTTTTATAACTATGTACTGCATAAAAATGGGTCTTCTGCTTTACTCTGTCCTTGCGTGAAGTTCTGCATGGACTTGATGGGATTTTTTTTCCCCTTGTGTTAGAACTACAGCTTTCTTACTTACTTTGTCAAGGAAAGAATAGATGGCCTATTAGATTTTTTTCTTTATAAAAACACAAAAAAGTAGTGCATATATGTATATACTTCATATACCATAGATGGAATATATATAGTTCTGCTGTAAAAGAAATAAAATCAATCTTTCCCAGCACAGATCACAATATGCTGATTTTTCAATTTCTATGGGTGAGTTGTGTAAAACTTTGACAGGTTTTCTGACTGTAGTTTCTAGTAGTGTAATTAAACCAGATGTGCTCCCCCATCAGCATACAGCTTGCTGGAATCTCCTGTTTTTTTCTGATAACATTTTTACTTGCGAACTACTATTTAGATGAATATGTTATGAAAGGAATTTGTAGGTTCAGAACCTTAGGGTTGCTCTGATTGTTTCAAAATAGTGCAGGGATTAAAGACTGCTTTACTTCTATTGGTAGTTTCAAATAGGTGGCACATGCTTTTTGTAAGTGTTTTTCAAGGGGGAAGTATTTCGCATTTGAAGTACAGAGATGATAGTTTTTCTGTTGTTTTAGTTAATTCGTGTGTGCCGTGTATTCACATATTTTTAGTTAAACAGGGTTGTTTTACAAAATGCAGAGTTGTTTTACTATACATGTCAGTTAACTGGAATATTTAGATGATGTTTCCTTTGGGGTTGGCTACTTGTTTTAACATTTTTATGTAAAATTCTTTGTCTACTTTTAAGGTTAGTGTTAAGTGTTGCTTTCACAATCCCACATGGGAGAAATGCTTTCTACAAATAATTGTCATTCCATACACCAGTGGATAGTTACATTTGGTTGATACACGTTAAACTTTTCATTGCTGTTTTTGTGAGCCTCAGAATTGTTCTGTATGGTTATTTTTAAATTAAGTAAGCATCTCTATTAATCTGAAGAAAAAATTGTTTGCTGAAGATGTGGTCCGTGCTAGGCTTTTGAGGTTGGTTTGATTTTATTTCTTTTTGTTGTTAGATTTGGTTTTGTGTTGGCTTGTTTGTTTTTGGTTTTGTTTTCATTTTCTTCTCCTCCATGAAATCCTTTCTTGTTACAAATCTGCAGTTTCGTTATTGCCTTAAGTCACCTGACTGAGCCTTCTGCTAGAAGAGGCAGTCCTTCCCACCGCTTCCTCCATCCTGGCTTCGTGTTCCCACCCAGACTCCCCAGTCAATTCCACTATTTTGTAGCTGCAGCAGGTGTTACAATGCTTTGAGCTGAAAACTAGTAGTTTATTTTGTGCATTTGGAGTTTCATTTGAATCAGCAAACTCGTAGGACTTTGGTTTTGAGCTAACTTGAGGAAGGCAGTAGAAGCATGAAGCCTGAGGAAACGCGGAATACACCACTCTATTTGGTGTCAGGATAGTGGTAGAGTGTAATTTTTGAGGAACTGAGACAAAATAAAATGTGAGGTCTTCTTCTCTGAACTTCTTGTTGCTGTCATGGATTTAGCTTGCTTAGCTAGGAAGAAATCACAGAACCAGACTTTGCACAACTGCATCTCAGAGAACCTCCCATCTTCATTGGCGTGTGCTCATCGTGACTGTACCTTGTATCAGTGCTGGATTTGATCTGGCATTCCTTTTCTTGGAAGGAGTTGTTAACAGTCCAGTCCTGCAAATATTGGATGGGTCTATTTCTGTAACTTTTTTGAAAATAGAAATATTTGATGGTTTCCCATTGGCGATATGTAACTTGTGACTGCCCTTTTGGTGTGTAACTAGCAGGTATAATTGTTCTGTCTCCTTTACCAGGCACACTTTTAACTTAATAGTACAGGATGGTCAAATTAAGCTTGCTGGAAGAGTCTCTCTGATTTGAATTTTCTTAATAGACACAATGTAATGTCTGTTAGCTGATCTCAGTAGCTATTTTGTCTAAGGTTCAGGGACAACCAGTGCTACACCAAATAAGCTTACAAACAGCTTCTTTGCTGGTGCCCAAGTTGCTTCAAAGCAAGCTGTAGCAGTAATTTTGCTTTTCTTGTAAGGACATTTGAAAAATATTTCCATGGAAATAAACCACTGAATTGTCCTGAATGAACTTAAGAATGTTTTTTAAAAGAATACTTCTCTGCATATGCAGATGTTTGTCATTCATGGTATTAGTTCAGTGCTGCAAAGCACTGATTACCTCTGCCATAGCTACAAAGTCACTTGGATTTCACTGGGTTTGGCTGACGATGAGTGAACTCTATGCAGAATGGGTGAACTGAGTTCTATGCAGGACTCCCTTCTGTGGCAAATTACAGGATGGGCTCTCGATTTGACTGAGAGCAAGTGGGACTGAATCCTGTCTGTTCAGGGACAATGCAATTATGCTGGGTGCTGCATACACATAACCTGGGCAAATTTATTAGATATGTTAAAATGTTGAGGTCTCGTTGCTGCTAATTTAACATGAAGTCAGAGTGATGTTGTATTTAATAAAAAGTAAGAGTGATTATCTTCAGATCATTTATTGACACAAGTTGTGCTGTGACTGGCTAAGGTGCACTACACTACAGATACCATGTAGTGCTACTTACTGTGTGTTAGTGTTCACCGCTCTCCCCAGGGCTGTTTAGTGAGGAGGTAATACAGATGTAAATAAATTGAAGGAGCGTTTATTTATATACATATATTTTGTATTGTATTTGTGTATATACAGAGAATTTCTGTACAGGTGAGTGGCCTCGGGCAGCTGGGATGGGCAGGAGTAGGAGTGCTGTTTTTAATTGAGAAAAATATATGTCCTGAAATGTTGTGAAATACTTCTCTTATACAGAGATATTGCCACTGATGAATGGAGCCTGTCTAGTAGCAAATCTCTGTGTTTAGCAGCATTTGATTGGGATCCTCACAATGAGGTTATCTTTCATATATAAAATTATAGATGGATTGCACTGGTAGCTATTTTTCTTATAAATGTATCTAGGTATTTATTTTAGAAAGAAAAATTGCTAAATCAGTTCAAGTACCATATGTAACTGAGAAGATAATTACATTTTTTAGTAACCTTCATTTATTGCATAGATTAATGGTTGATTAAAATAATTTGGCACTTTCTCTTGTAGACAGTAATTTGTGCACCTTGTGCACTGATACTACGTGCACTGATACTACATACACAGTTTAAGTGGATCACAACTGTACACAGTTGCCTTAATATAAGGCTGGCTGAAGTAGGTATGGATGTTTCTGGCACACAGATAAGAATAAGGAGGATATCAATATTGGGTATATTGTAACAAATTGAATTATTTGGCAGATTATTCTAGCAAAGACTGAGTTAAGTGAACAAGATACCATTTATCTTTATTTGTAGGTTGTTCTTGGGGTCATTATTGATTTTCAAATTTCAGATAGTTATAATAAGTTACCACGGTGACATGAGAAGTAAGCAATTTGTCTTTTTTTTTCAGGGCTTGGGGGAGGGTGTGTTGCAAACAAATGAAAAATTTAATGTCAGAAAGAATAAGCTGCATATGAAAAAACATTTTGAAAGGGAGTATCAGTTGTGAAAATAATGTTTGAAAAGCTGCTATAAAATGTAAATTTAGTTTTTATTTAAATGTATTTGCATAACACAGGGTTTTCTTTATTTTACAGAATAAAACAATGTCTGCCTTTTCTGAGCAAAAATATATAAATCACTAATTTCAAGAGGAAACTTTAAAAACTCACTTTCTGTCCCATTGGCTTAGCATTTGTGAGTCAGCATTTTACAATAAACTTTAGATTTTTTTACAAATAGGATATAGCCCAGTAAATAAATAATTTCAGAATTGCCTCTGCAAATTTGAAGAGGTTCGCCAAGGAAGTGTTTTTCTTTAATATCTATTTTTTAAATTTTTTTGAAGTTCTCAGGTAGTGATAAAGAAACACTATTTCTTGAGAGCTGAAAAAAATGCAGTTTCTGCTTGTGCTCTCTCTTGGCTGGATTCCTTCATCTTCTGCGGGTGCCCCTCCTCCATTTTGTTTTCCTTTTTCACAAGTTTTTCTGCTTGTGCTCTCTCTTGACCTCACTGTGTGAGCTTGTAGCCACACAGGACACTGGCAAGATCAGAAAATACTGCTGGATTAAAACAAGAGTGCACAAGTCAGGAAAAAGACTGCAAAGACAGCAAAAGGAAAGTGAAGGTCTGCTGGTTTTTTCTGTAAAATAATGCAGTAGTCTTAGAACAGGGCTTGAGACTTTGTGTAGATTGCTTGACATTTAATGTTGAAGTGTAGCACAGGTATTTGTAAAAAATCCCTAAATAGATTTCGTTACGATCTGTTTTTTCTACTGGGACTTCTTACTACAATTCAGAAAAGAATAGAGAAATAAGAATAGCATTCTCAGTCTAAAAAGACAAGAAAGCACCAAATAGAATTATTATTTCCTTTCTGGTTTTTGCGTTTTGAACAAGTTTTGCTAAGATAAACCCTTGAAAACCACATGACACAATTTAAATATTAATTTGTCCTTGCAAATTAATGCCTTTTATTTATTCCTAAGAAATGACATCTCTGATCTGTACATAAATATACTTTTTTATTCAGAAATTGACCGTAGCTTAGTGTTTCATAATAATTATATTTTAAAGCTTTATATTAACATACTTAACCTTTTTCTTAGTATTCTAAGTTCCATGTTTTGTAGAATACTATATTCACATACAGAATATAACGAGAAAATACTTGTACTTTTTTGATTAAGTATGCTTATTCCTGGCTAGTGAGTACATGATGAAGGTCTTTAAAAGTGTTTTAGAAAGTGCTTTTTAGACAAGCATAAGAAACCTATGTTCCTCTTGTCCTTATATCTCCAAAGTCATACTCATCTTTAGTTTGATTTTCATCTTTCCTTTGATAGGATTTTAACACTACCATTTGTTAACCTTGTCATACACCTGAACACCAGGGAATGTATTCTGCTGGTGAGATTTCATTTCCATGTTTATCAATTATGGTTCTCCCCATACAATGAGGGGAGGCATTCAGAAGTTTTGTGAATGAGGTACAGTATCTGATAATAGAATCTCTTGAATACTGTGTTCAGTGACTTCGGACAAGTCTTTTAAGAGAAAATACATTTTGTATTAGTTTATTTTGCTGTACCTCTGGGTCTGATTTTTACACATCTGACTATGGATTCAGTTTCTTGGCAACTGATTGTTGATTATATTAAAAATTAGTGCAGGGATTTCTCTCAGGATCCAGAGATGAGAGAGGAGCTCTGCTGAGCTGTGCTCACAGATATCAGGGTAAAGGTTCTTGCTTAAATTAAGGCACGTGCCAGCTATACATAATTTCTGCAAACACCTGCCTGACCAGTAGGAGAAACTCTCCCAGTTAATGAACCAGCATTGCTCACTCTGTGGGCTTTAACACTGCATCCAGTGATAAATAACCCCGGGTCAAGAGCAGGCTGAGGCACTGCAGTGTGATGCGAGAGGTTGCATGTTGTTCCTTACGAGGTTTTTTCCCCATCCCACAGCAACTGCTATTGCACTTGGCACATCTGGCAGAAGGATGCATTCCAGTGGCATCGCTCCAGTCAGCATCAGAGCACAGCTATCCTGTCTTTTGGGAATGGGGCAGGAGTAGAGATGCAAAAAATTTTGCCAGATGAATGTTAAATTATCCTGTGCCACCTTGCTTCAGAGACAGGGAATGATGCCCAAGCCTTTTAATTACCAGCGTGTGTGTAGCCTGAAACATGGAAGGAGACAGCAGAGAGTTGAAATGGGTGCATATGTCTCTGCCAGCAGATGTAGTCAGTAGCCAATGAATCACAGTGTTTGTGGGAATGGTAAAATTTTTGTAACTCACAGTTTTGCTGATTTTTTAAAATTTATTTATTACTGTTTATTTTCTCCTCACCTTTATGTTCAATAATAACAGATTGCAAAGATGGGTATTTTTGTTCTCTTTCCAAAAGGATTAGGACATAGGAAATTTTAGAAGATGAGAGGCCCTACAGTGAGTAGGTAAACCCACTCAGGAGTTAGGTTGCACCTGGTTAAGGGCAGGTTTGCAATAGATCTCTCCCGTGCAAGCGGGATGGAGGCATTTGACAGCAGTATATTGGCTTGAAATGCAGGTGAAAGTGTCCTGAGCTGTGTACTGTTTAATGTGATTGAGTGAAGTACTTGTGCCATGTGGGAGGTAACAGCAATTCGCTCAGCTCACGTGCAAATGCCATGTGTGGATGCACTGACTCATGTTAATGTAATTACCTCACTGTAATTGAGTTAAGTACAATTGATTTAACAGTAGTGAAGATGAGCCCACAGTTACAGTCTAATATGTGAGTATGTATTTGATTGTCAGGGTTACTGTTTCCTGTAGGAGGCTGAAATCTTTTTTCATAATACAGTGAATGAAGAATGGGCTTAACTTCAACTCCATCCACAGTCTGAGTGGAACTTTGGATGGTTGTTTCTGCTTCCTTGCATATATTTTCTGAATACTGTGTGAGGTATTGATAACAGACCTTTTACAGAACAGGAAGGATCGGCACATTGTGCACAGCACCATTTTATTTGATCTATAGATCTATAGTTCTGGTACTGAGGTAGAAATTGCTTTTGGGGGAATCTCATGGCAATAATTTTTAAAGCCCCGTGCTTCACTGCTCTGTAAGCTTGATCTTTTCTCAGAAACGTTTTTCATTCCTGCTCTGTATTTGTTCTCAGTTACTGAGAAGCTCAGACTTACTCCAGTAGTACTTCCCATCTCTAATTCAGTATGTTAACATGTACTAATCCATGATTTAGGAAGCAAGAAAAGTGTGAAGATGACATAAGAAGAGGATTGATAAAAATTAATGTCTTGATTGGCTCATCAGCTTATGAATTTATGAGAAATTAATTGTATAGATTTGATATGTTGATACAAACAGACTTTCTTCCCAGTGAAGTGGGAAGTAAACTTTGAATTTTTTTTTTTTCCCCAGTTCTGTACTGGTGTTTGTAGTTCTTGCTAGAAAGGCTTTATGACAAATTCCAAATTTTCCGTGAAGAGTTCATCTGTGTCCCTCTGAGTTCTGACCACAGTGTGTGACTACTTTAATGACTCATCCTACAAAGAAAAATATTTTGAAATTACTATTAATTAATAAATTTTATTTATCTTGTAAAGGTTTTTTTTAACTGGTACTCTTAGAATCTGATTTGGCATAGTTTAGTACATTTAGATTAGCTGCATCAGAAGGAGCAGTCTTACCTGCTTTGCTTTTTCTGTGCTGGCCCAGTCTCTAGCATCAGGCAGTTCAGCAAGCTAAACTTGTTTTAAAAACAAAACTCCCAAAACTCCATCTTGTTTTGTTTTGTTTTGTTTGTTTTGTTTTTTAGAATTAAATCTATGTGGACAATGCTATGTAAATTAGTGATGACTCGGATGCCAAACCTGGTACACTGAGTGAGGGAAGGAATCTGCAGCTGGGAAGAACAGGAGGGAGCTGCTCCCTTTTCCTGAAAAGGCCATTGTTTGAATTAAAAATTATGTTCATGAGTTTATATGAGTAATTCTAACACTTCAGTCGTGTTGTCATTTCAGAAATGCTCAGTTCTGAAAATAGGGTACTCTTTATGTATCTACATAGAGAGATCCATATCGCAGTCTTTGCCCACATATATTTATGGGAATTTAGTAAGATACTGTAGATTCAAACTGCTGTTTAAAGAGCCAGGTATTTTTATTTTCTGAACAGTTCATTTACAATGGATTAGTTGGTTTACTTTGTTTTTAAGAACCAAAATGTCATATTTGGCAAAAAAACTTGCCTGGATAGCTTCTCCTGATAACTGAAATGGAGCAGAAAATGTCAGGGGCAAAATGAAAATATTCCATGCAGTTGTGATTACAGGTTGTTACAGCATAAAATACAGTTAGTGTATGTTATAAATCTGAGCATTATTCAGCATATTACCATTTCTTTATTAGAAATTCCAGTTAAGCCCTGAAGTTGAAGCATTTTAAAGAAGCTAAAAATAGTCCTGATATTTAGATAGCATATGATAGAATCAGAAGGTTTTCAAGACTTGGGAGTGGCTGTATCAGAAATAATGCAATGTTACTATTTGATTTAGAAAAAGGAATGCGAAACATATACAGCAAATGGTTTTATATACAACAGGTCGTTAATAACATCGTGGTGAGTGAGATTTTTCATATTTTAGAAAAACACCATTGATGGCCTCTATCTAGTAGTGATAGTCTAAATTCTGATACTTGGTCTGTGAAGCTCCTGTTGGCTCTTCTTGAGTTTTATCCTGGTTTGAAGCATGGAGGCATTTTGACCAGCAAAAAAAATAGCTTTTTCTGTGAAGTCAAGGGCTTGAACAGGTTCAAACACCACCAACTGTAATTGAGACCAAGCCTTGTATGAACCTTTGTATAAACAAAGCTAGTGTCTCTGCCTTTATGTCTGTTTTGGGGCAGGAAGGCAGAAAACCAAAGGCACCAGTACAAGGAGGGGGAACCTGTGTGTTGAAAAAAATAGTGACATTTGCAGTGCAAGTAATCCAGACCTTCAGCAGGCAAGCTCTGGACTCTGTATTTACGGAACCTTTAACAATACTCAAAAACCTGTCCCCTTAGCAAAATGTTTGCTCCCAAAACCAGGAAGCATCATGTGTTAACATGCACTGAGATAGGCTGCCTTGGTAACCTGGGCCAGCCTCTCCTAGGCTGAACCTGTGACCCAGCTGCTTCCTAGCCCCGAGTCATCCTGTCTCTTGTAAAAAATCCTACGATGTTCCTGCTCAGTGTGAATCCCAGCAAGTGCAAATGGGCTCATAAGCTGTCATTTCATTCTCTTAAGAGCAGTGATGTGGTAATCAGTGACCTTCAAACAGAAGTATGATTTTTTATAGAACTAAAAGCAACAGAGGGAAAAGCATCTTAAAATCCACAAGCCAGAGAGCATGTGACTGAAGGGCTGTGCTATGTCATTTCCTGGACTAAGTAACGCCCAGTTTCTCTAAATGGCTGTGGTGGAGTCTCTGTGGGCCAGTCCATCTTTCTAGTTTCTGAACAGCGACCCTGCTCATTCCATTGAGAAGGGACTTTGTAACTCTTCGGTATTAATTTTTAATTTCCAAGTAGAATATCCATGTTACTTCATCCTGGATCCTAGCATTTGTCCAGGTTGTTGTGTATTGCTTTGCTGGGCTGTTCTTATGGGAGCATTGCTGGAGAGCTTTCTGTCACTGTCTTGGCTGTGTGCTTACTTGACTGATTATACATAGCCAGTTCCATGTCTCTTTCACCAGACTACAAATGACTCAGTCATTTTGATTTTATATGTGATAGGCCTTCATTCTGTACCATATCAGGTAATGAAAAATGGATTGTAAGAGAGTGTTATTCCTCAGGAGAGATACTTGTGACTTAGTTATCTGTAAGTACATCCACAAAACATTTTCTCTGATGAGAAACAAAAGTTTTTAGATGCCTATTTTTCTTCTGCACCCTTTGGAAGACACGACAGAAAAATCATTAGTTTGTAAAAGCTGCGTCAACAGGAAAGTAGTTAATCCCCATTTTTACTTTCTAAGAAAGCTTTCCATTTACTTTAGGTTTGAGGAAAAAAACCCAGGTCTTTAGCTGTATTGGAGTATCCATTTGGTAGTTAATACTTTAACTCTCTTCTAAATCAACAGCTGAATTGAAAATACAAATATTTGACTGATAGAAGACTGTTTCTTGCGTCTTCAGCTATTCCTAGTTTTAGTTGCTTACAGGAGGGAAACTGAGGTCTTGAGTCTGTGGAGAATCCTATATCTCCCAACTCTGCATCTGTTTTTATGGTGTTTCTTCTCTGTATATTTAAGTGTTCTAATTGCCAGGAGCTGTTTCCTCTCTTATTTCTAAGTTTTTCGTGGATGTTGTTAGCTTCAGGGGCTTAATTCTCTGGAAACACTTGAGTGTGATGAATCAAGTTAATATGTGTTAACTTTTAAAAACCCAACAATCAAGACTAATTTTTTTGTAGTCTTGACTTTCTATTTTCTTGTCAACATTTTTTTGCAATTTCTTATCTCAAAAGTATCTTGCCTGTCTACATAACAGATGTTTATGCATCTGGTTACTCTGAAGAATATTTACATGTTTACAGAACAAAGCCAGCCATAAGAAATCCCATATGGTATATGAACTGCAGAAACTTGACAGGTGACTAATCATGAACATAATCTTATGATTTTCTTGCGTTCTTAAAATAACTTCACATGACATAGTGGTCATGTCTAAGTGGTCTTGGAGGTGAAAAAGTACTGTGTATCTATAAAGAAAAAAGCTGATTTACTAATTTGTCCTTAAGATCCATTGAATTGAAGGGGTATCTGTTTAAGAAAGTGAGATAAATTATGTAGGATTGGTCTCAAATTTATTCATTATCCTAAGGTTTGTGTTGTTTTGTTTGTTCAGTTTGATTTTTTCTCCTATGTCCCTGTCCATTCGCACATATTGGTCATGAGCAGAATGCTTACCAAGCCTACACGGTCCTGTAGACCACGTTACTTACCTGTATCTTGGAAGAGGTGGATGATTGGTTGTGGTAACTTTGCTGTGCAAATTTTTCCCCAGGGTGTGGAAATGCACTCAGAGTATACTTGAATACCATGGTGTCCAGTGTCCTGACCAGCTGTGCTTGTGTTGTGGTGCCTGCTGGGTACATTGCTGCAGAGCCTGCCAGGTCTTCATGCAGTACTTCATGCAGCCTCATATCCAGTCTTGGATAATCAATGTGTTCTCTGATACTGAAAAGGTAGTACAAAAGCTGTGTCATCTTCCTACTGTGTAAGGTGGTGGTCAGCTTCTGGAATTAGTATACTACTTTGTGGATACAAACATTAGTAGTGTATTTTTTAACCCATAAAATAGAAGAAAAGCAGATTTATCAGGTTAAATTTGTCAGCATAATGATTAGACATGCAAGAGCTCTACCAAAGAATATTTTCTTAAGATTGTAGCTGTCTAATTAGACATATTTATTGCATTATCCAAAATTGCTGGAACTTCTTTCCAGACGAGGTGTTAGCAAGAGTCAGGGGAGGCTGCCTTCATTGTCCTTCTGTCAGTGAAATTCTTATCTGCTCATCCAGTTGTGCCTTTTATCCTGCATGTGTTTTGTAAGAGAAAATGAGACTCTTCATTATTCATGTTCCCATCTGGCCAAGACAGGCAGGTCTGCTCACCAGCTCATCCCTGTGGACCCCCTGTGCAACCCCATGCCTCTCAGGCCTCCCTTGCATGGCAGGAGGGCGACCTGCGGTCCAAATCTGTATTTCCACCCTCTCATTTTATGGAGCCTGAATGACTCAACAACTCTTAGATCCTGATCATCCTCTTTCTGATCTGTAGCAGTTTTGAGTCCCTGACTGAAAGTGAAGATAGTTTTTTCTGACTGAGCAAAATCTGACTCAAATTCAAAAGTGAACATGTTTTCCAGGTATGCATGCCTGATGGAAATGGAGCACAGTTGTCTACTCTGTATTTTCACCGCTGGTACTTACATCTTCTGTATTTCTATGTTACTGTACTCTCAGGGATCTAATTAAGGTGGAACATGAATGGCCTTTCAGAGGGGACCACCACTTACGTTGATGATAATTTTCTTGCTACAACTGTATTTTTGGGAAGTGCTGTGTACATTTTTGGGATTGCAGGGTACAGTAGTAACAAATCTTCCCTAAGGATTCACCACATTCCTGCTCAGTGTTTTGAAGTTATTTCACGTGAGAATTTCACTTACCATCTTCCACTTTTATCAAAACACATAGATAGTTTTTCCTGAAAAATATATTTTGCTGCGTCTCCACAGCTATTTGTAGCTGTAACTGGGAGTTAAAGACTGCACAAATGGATGTTGACCTGTGCTCACGTGAATCTCCTGATAATAATTAGAGTTCATTTAACCAGCACTTGAGCAATTGCTCAGAAGTCTTCCTTCTTTTCTGCCTCTCCTACTGATCCTGCTTGCTTCTTCTCCCAGTGGGATACCTCTGGAAGCTACTGGTGCAAGAACTGCTGGGCACATGCATCCGGTGTAGGTACTGCCTGCGTGAAAAAAAACCTTTGTGATCAAATACTGCAACGTACCTGTTCCGCTGTAGTGTAGTATGTACAGGAGACATTTGCAGAACTCATATTACTGACAAATAACATTTTCTGCCAGCAAGAGCTTTCTAGCTAACCTTTTATTATACTTTGTAATGGACACTTTGTATGGCTTAGTGTTTAATTTGGCTGTTGTTTGATTTATCGATTTGATCAAGCTTAGGTTATGGAGCTGGCTTTAAATTACCTCGTGTTTTCACATGGCTTTAAATTACCTGTGTGTTTTCGCATGCACGTACACATGTATATAACCTGTAATAAGGGAAAACTTGAGTTTGTACAGTCCAGGAGGAATACATAGACAATACTGAAGCTGAAGTCACACATACAGATCCAAGTCTAGCTTTAGTTTGTATTTACTTGATTTTACGATCACCTACTACCTGATCCCCTCCCCCCTGAATGTGTTGTTCGTTCAGCTACAAATGGCTGCATCTTACATAGTTGCCAGAAAATAAATGCTGTGATTACGGTCATATGTCACTGAAAGAAGTCTGGAAAAAGAAATAATACGCAGATTTTATTGTTTCCCACAACTCAGGTGTGTTTCTTGCATTATAGTTACTATATGATGTAGCTCTGATTTTAGCCTTTGGAGCTTTCTCTTTCAAACAGTCCAATAAAAATGGAGCCTGGAGTGTGTTTACTTCTGATATTAAAAGCAAACAGCTCAGAGAGCAGGCCACTTTTATTGGACCTGTAAATGAGTAATGTAGATGGTAGAGATTTCAGGCTGCATTTTGTCTATCATGGATTTCAGTTTTTGAGAAGTACTGAGCTGTTGGTGTGGGGAGGGAAGGGAAGGTTTGGCAAATTTCACTGATGTTATGGCTGTCTGTCAGTCCAGACTGAGTGGAAATATACATGTTGTTGTGAAAAAACCCACAAATTTTATGTGGTTCTGTTTTTTTCTCCCATATGAAGTATAATGTTATGGGGCAGATAAGTGTTCAGCCAGAACTAAGAGAAATAGTATAATTATGTAGAGGACTGATTTAATGTTATTACAGATGGGTACAATAGGAAGAAATTTCTTGGAAGTTAAGAAAATGTAACTACTGCAAAGCCAGCGCCCCTGGCGTTGGGAGCCCTCTGCTTGGAAAGGGTATTTGGAAGAGAATATGCTTGATCATTGTTTGTGCTCCCTTTGTCAGCCAGGATCTGTGCCCCTGACAGGCAGGGGAAACCTGAGCTTGCCATATATGCTACCAGTGCTCTGTGAAACAATGGGCTTTTAGTATTGCAAGGACAGGGTAGAGTCTACAGCTCAAATTATTATGTTGAAACGATGTTGCTAGATGAGGCAAATAAACCATAAATGTGTCCTATGGATTGTTTGCCTTACAAGTGCATCAGAACTAGTTACCTGCCTAGGTTTCGTAATGAGATGTGTCTGGCTGTCTGAGGTGTAATCAACCCACAAAAGCAAACATATTCAGAATTAGCCGGCTGGTACTTCTGGGTCTGCTCTCCCCCGTGTGTTGATGGGAGCTGTGTCAGCAGATTGCAAGAGGAAGGACTTGTCCTTAAGGAACCCCTTTGTGTCCTCCTGCTCCAGCTGGTCTGACCCTCTTTCAGGAGGCCTCAAAAAACATTTACATTCTTTGGCAGAGCATGCTAGAATTAGGACATAAAAATGACAGATTCAATATTGCAGTCTTAAATAATATTTAAATAGTCTTGTGTTGTGTAATCTGAGCAGAAGCCAATGTTACTGTCATTTGATTAGTACAGTTGTATGCATGATGTTCCAATTTCCCAATTACTTCCTAAATAAACATAATTGTAACCATAGTAATAAAACACTATTTTAAAAGTAGTTTTTCAATCATTTCTGAGTACCTCTCCAATACCTCTGCTAAGAATTTTAAATGGTTTATCTTTTAAAATTAAAATCCTTTGTCCTCTACCATAAAAATCACTTTAATCTGCCTTCCATTTACTTAAGAGGGGGTCTGCCTTAAATACTGTTTTCTCTTTTTTATCACTGTGAATTCAGAGGTGTTTCATTGAAACACAGGTTGTGTGTTTTTTGACAGACTACAGCTTATGCTTTGTTAACAGAAGTGGCTCTGAAACAACCGTTTCTGTCAGTTTTTAAAATGCAGCTTTTTAGGGAGCTTTTTACTTCACAGTAGAGTTACAAATTAAATACTTTCCCAAATAGTAATTTAAAAGTTCTGCTAAGTTCAAGTTACTTTCTGAATCATCAGTGCTATCTCTTTCTACCACTGTGTATTTCTAAAAAATAGTTTAATTTCAAGTCACCTACTTATTCTCTGTTATGTCCAGTTAAACATTTATTACTAGTTTTACTGCTCTCTGATACCTTAAATGTCAAGTATTTGGATCATCTGCCACTTGTGTTGCTCAAAAAAAAAGTGATTAATAGTTGAAGTATAAAATAACCTTGTGCTCATTCTTCATCCAAAACAAATGTGTTCTTTTATTCAAATATCTGAATAGCTAATAGATATTCGTAATTCTTATAAAATTGTATCAAATGAAAATATAGCTGCCTATAAATTGGTAGAACTGATGGCATTCTAGATTATCTATTACTAAAACAAGTTAAAAATGGAGTAAATGTGTATAATCTGCTGTACAAGAATAGCTAAGGAGGATTAACCATAATTAAAAAAGCATAGAAGTACTGGAGACCTTGAATCGTAAGTCAGGAATTGTTAATACAGTATAAATGTTGCTGTTTGATTTGCCTTTATTGTAAAGGAAAAAGTGTTTGAGTTTTACAATATAGGTAGTGTTGTGAAAAGAACTAATCTGCCCCAATAAAAAATTCAGCCTATTTACTGCTTTGCTTTATGAGCAACGACATTTGAACTTCACCAATTCTGACAGATATTCTTGTTTTATTTTTATGCGCCTGGTGACTTTGATTTTAGTAAACAAATATTCTAACAAGTATTTTATTTTGTGTTTCACTTATATATTGGCATATTAAATAAATAGAATTAAAAAGTAAATGACAAATGTAGGTTCTGACCTCAGAATGATTTAGCAGCATTGGTGTATTGCCTATTGATGGCTTCTTGTGTCGTTTGTGTAGGCAGTGCAACAGGAGTCCCCGGTGGGAACCAAGGACACTTGTACCATAAAAGTAAAAACAGTATTTGCCCAAAAGCTGGAGAATAGTTCAAGAGAGGTGTCTTGAGATAACGGCTTTTTATCTTGCGATTGCTTAGGGCATAGTTACTCTCAACTGGCTAAAATACCATCCATGTTCACTTACTCCCTCGCTCCCCAGCTCTCAGTAGCTTTCAAGCAGACAGTGTTCCTCTCTGAAGAACTAGAAGAAGTCATTGAAGCATGGAGCATTACCATCACTAGTGCAGCTGATGGTAGTTTTTAGAAAGCATTTTCTGCAGCATGATCTTGGGTTTCTGAAGTGAAGACCTGGGAGGTTGCAGTTGTGGCACTGTACTGGGCTGTCAGGCTCCAGTTCTCTGCCTGGGAGAGGGCAGAGGTAATATGAGGACAGTTCTTCAGGGTCCAGCCTGTAGGTAGCTGGGACCAGCCAGAGGAGAAGGAGGTAGGGGCAAAGGTGAACTGCTAGCACAGCCCACGTCAGGACTGAGCTGTAAACCCTCGTTTTGCTTCCAGTTCTTGAGCCACTCATGTACCTACACAGCCTGAGAAGAGGAGGGACTTGGCTCATCTGCGGCTTTGAGAACCTGTAGCTGCTATTAAGTGTCACCCACTGCTTTTTCATGGTTTTAGCTTCAATCATCAGCCAGGCCATTGCCCCAGCCCATTCCTTGTAGGCTACCACCCCTGGCCTTTTGGCAGGACCCAGCCCTTCCACCACCCTGACAACCCTCCTCCAACCTTGAGAAAGTCAAGTTGCTGAGTTCCAGCATAACCCACCAAACATGCCTGTCAGCATTGGAGGTCCTGTGCATGGCACCTTACCCACTCACCACTTACATTGCCTAAGTGATCTCCTGAAACCACACCATCAATCCCAGACAGGTTAAACCCTCTGAAGTTCACCCACTGAGAAGAATCGTCTTCTCTTGATGGTCTCCCAATGGTCCAACACCTCCAAGCTCCCTCCTCACAAGTGTTCCCTTGCTGCCAGCTGACTGTACTGCTGTTGGGTGCCCCACAAATCTCCCAGGATGGGGACCTTTCCCTTTCACTAGCCACTGAGCTATTCCACCCTCAGGTAACTGCAGTCACTTCATGAAAATGAAGTCACCTCATTCTCTGTTCCAAATACTCATCTGACGTAAGGCAGTTTTGCAGAAACCTGAAGGCTCTTTCTAGAAAGATTAGGAACAAACAAATAAGACCTTTACAATAAACAGAGCAGATTATCCATGTTCTATTGTCATTAGGAGGAGGCACTTTTTTTTCATCTTGTTTTTATTTCTTTCATGGTACAAGGGCCTGATGTTGAGCTGAACAGACTCTCCAAGACATCCTAACATTCAATTTAGGCTTCATTTTAGTGAAGCTTCAAGTGGAAAACTTCCGAGGAGGAAGAAAACCAGCATGACTGGTGTACTTCTTCCACCAACAACATGCCATACACTGACAAATTTCATAGTGTCCACCTAGGCATAGTATTTTTCAAACCTCCCCTCAGTTAAAAGCATAAAGTTCCAAGGCAGAAGTTAAAACAAGGCATTCCTGCGGCACATCTTCTGTTATGTGAAGAAAGGAGGTGCCATACAGAATCCCAGACCTTTTTTCCTCCCTTAATGTGGGGGAGGGTGGGAGAACCCCAAATTAAAATAGAGTGGGTCATCAGAAAATCCATGAATACTACCAAGTTCAGTTCTCTCATTTCTTTCACAAGGGATACAAATACAACAAAATCTGCAGGATGGATTTGGCTAAGCTGTCTCCTGTCAGGCATTTCTCCTGTAAGTTTAATGGTGAGGACAGAACACAGCATGGCTATGACTCACTCATTTTAAAAAGCATGCTGAATATACTGAAACACAGTTCTCCACCAGCAGATCTAAAAATTAGCTGATTTCGATGTAGATCATCCCATAAACATAAGTGGAAATGCAAAAGCACAGGAAGGCGCAATGTGCAACCCACAGTTTGCTGCGTTTTTCAAGTAATGAAAATGTACTCTGGCAGAAAGCACAGACTCAAAGGTAGAGTTATCTCACCTAAACAACAGTTTCCTCCAGATTTACTACACCTTTCTGGTGTTGTTAATCACATTTTCAGAAACAACTGCAGCACCTCTATTTTCTCTGCCTGCCCTACAATGTCTGTGAGCTTCATTGCTGTGCTCCTCTCTACACCCCCATGCATGGGAATGACAATCCCCTGTGCCAGGAGATGTTTAAGCTATTTAAAGGTTTCTTATCCACCTCCCTCATCACCTCCCACCATTCCAAGAGACTGCATATAATTAAAAAATAAATTAGGCTCAGATTGTCATCTGCTAATTCAGATGTAGCAGGATCTCTCTCTGCACCTGCAACTTTCCCTTCCTCTGCATAAAAGTGGCCCAAGAGTCATTTTTTCTAACTTCAGACCCTTAATATCCATCTCTGGGGAAGCTGTTCTTAACCTTTAAAATAGCAAAATAGTACCAGGAAATACTGAGAAAGCAGTTCATCCACCTTTTTGCAAGGTGAGAAAATTAAGAGAAATTTCTCTTAAGAGAAATTGAGACAATTAGGCGGTTCACATCTCACTGGTGAATAGAAGAATGGCTAACACTGTGGGCAGCTAGAGGAGCCACAGGCTGACACTAAAAAAACCACATTTCAAACACAAGAGTCAGCAAATTAGCAATACATGAGGAGTCCTGAACCTGTTATCTCACTCTATACTCATAGCAAAATATATTGCAGTTATACCGACCTGCCCCTTTCTTCCCAAAGCACAGTGTAACAGGCAGCCACCAACAATTCTGCAGTCCAAAAGGGGAACAGAAGGTTGAGGTGAGGGTAGCTAGGTTGTACAGGATAATACATCACCAGGACACGTACTGTGAGCAGTAATGAGGTAGGACTGTAGGGTAGGAAAGATGGAGGTACAGCCTTACCTGCCATGGACAGGCTTACCTGCCATGGCTGCACACTCGCAAAGCTTCTTTTGAGGTGTGGGTGTTTTTTTTGACTGCACAGATCTGGTGCAGGAAGCAGAAACATAGCAGAAATCCAACATTACCAAGAAGAGATAAACGGTTTTCTTCCTGAGTTAATGTGAGACTTTGATGAGACAAGAGGAACTTGCTTTGAACTGACTGCAGTGAGTCAATTCTCTCTTACTTTGTGCCTAGCATGAGTGATGAGAAAATACTTTAAGAAATGACAGAAGAGACTGGTTTGATTTTCATGCCTGATATTAAAGCACAGAACAACGAAAAATTGGGTAAACGAGAACTGCACATGCAGTAACACAAATGGTTTATGCAGTCGAGAAAAGGGTGAAAACTAGTAGTAGAACACTAGTTGTATAGGTGCTACACTAACAAAAAATACACTAATTATAGCAAAAAAAAGAGCGTGAGGTCAGGGAGGAAAAGCAAAAGATAAGTTTATTGTCCAGGCTCTTTTTATTAGTATACAAAATTAGAACAGCTGATGCTGAATGTGTAACCAGATATAGAGGCAGCAGAAACATGGTCGCATAGCATTCATGGCCTGAATGCAAATATTGGAAATTATGCAGAAAATTAGTAAGATGTCATGAATGAAGTTGGCACTGTGTAAACAAACAGTAATATGGACACAGTAGAATCTATTTGGTCAAAATCACTTTGGGAAGGAATTATAAAAGACCTATTGTAGATCTTAAGCTTGGATTTATATACAGACAGCGTAATAACAATATTATGAGAGAGGAATACTAGTAGGAATAGCAACATTATATATAGACTATGTAATAGGGCAGATCTATATCTAAGCACAAATGATCATACGATAATGTGATATTTCTGTATACAACAGTCAACAGTTTTCTTACTGAAAGAGTAACTGGGAATAGAAGTTGTGTTATTTTGGACTTAGAAGGAATTGCTGACCTTACAGAACACAGGGTTGTTTAAAAAATGAAGATAAAATATGAACTGTGTTTTTTTGATTTAAGTTAAATGGGATAACAAAAAGTCAGTAACAATTTAAGACAAACATGTTAAATTAGGAACATGGTTAGTGAACATAAGCGAGCTGAAATACTGGAGGCTTAAATAGAGAAAAGGTTCACCTTGAATCCCAAGTAAAGGAAAAGGAGAGTTGTGGGAAATTACCTAGTCCTTCTAGCAGGTAACTCTTTCCTGGGAGGGATATTGGCAAAGAAAAGGTGATGCAAAAGGAAGGAGTAGATTACCAAAGGAAGTCACATTTTGGAAGTTGTAGTGGAACAAAACCTGAAAGTATTAAGCTGAGTTAGAATTCATTTAAACTTCTTAAGAGTTGAAGCAGTAAAAATTTCTTTAGACACATAAATTGAGAAGGAAGAAATCCTTCTGTTGTGTAGAGAGGGTGGTTTTGGATTAGAGAGAGCCTTTTGTTCAAAAGCTAAATAAATACCTTTGCATACTTCTCAGCAAGAAGAATAACAGCGTGGGGATAGTGACAGGATGATGAATGGAAACAAGGTTATGAACATGACTACGGTCATGGTGGAAATTCAAGACAGAAACAAATTCCTAGAAATAGAGATGTGAAATTGCAGTATACCAGCTGCATTGTGGTTACTGCCTGCACACCATTTCTTTACCTACTGTAAAGTTGCTTGCAGTAGCTCATCGTTTCTCATAAACATTGTATAGATGCAGTGAACATGGCTCTTCAATGTGCTGAAATGAAACTCTTTGAGAAATTGTGTTTTATAGCTTTATTTTTAAAGTTAATTTTTGTTCTGCTGAACTTCAAAAAGAAAAAAAATTGTAATGCTGTAGAGGTTTTTTTTTACATAAAAGACTAAGAAACACACTCTCATCTCAAAAGTTGCCGTTTCCACTGTGTA